>MU774709.1:157124-175291 GCA_026770625.1 Nicotiana glauca
GTTTTATTTAAATGGACAACATCTGCTCACTTATGCCTATACTTGCACCATCATAGAGTTTGTACATGTGGTGTCAAGTTCAATGCAAAGTATCCAAGATTTGTGATCCTTCTCGAGTCACTCTTTTACTCAGTTGTGTATATGGCTTATATGGCTTGAACAGCCAATCCACTCTCTTGCAAGTAACATCATGAAAACATTCTTAATATCAAGAAACGTGAGACCATACGTCTACACATATCCTACAAGTACATGTCAATTGAAATGGTCACTGTGTGCATAAAGTTTTTCTGAAAATTGAGATCCTCACATCCCCATCATAGGAAGATCTGGTGTCGCCATAATTTTNATAAGCGTTCAATTATTTTCATCCTTATAGGCTTGTGGCATAGATTCTGTGTGTCAAGTAGTGTTAAGAGTGTAATTCAACTTTGTGTATTTTGAATCCCATATCACATTCAAGGTGCCAGAGTATTCTTATTCTAGATAGACGGATTTTCCTTACACTCTAGAAAATGAGTGGTTCATGTACTTGTGTATTTCTCCTTAATGGTTCCTATTGCCAATGTACGAGTTACCTCCAGGACTTATTCGTCCAATAATTGATTTCCTTACAATAATTAACCACATCAGTATTGTTAGTAGTAACCTTCTATGTATCTTAGCATATAACCTCATGGAATGCTCTGCTCAGTGCCTAAATTGATTCCTGAATAACTCCAGTCCGATCTTGAACTCTGTTGTTCCTCATCGTATTAGATCCCGATCCATTGAGTGTTGTAAGTTTAGACGAGTAAAAGATGAAGCTTCACAGTGTGGTCACATATATATTGGGTAGGTAATTTTATGGTCAGTTTATGAAAGCATATCTTAGGGTAACTATTAAGGGTCATCAAGGGGTTAGTGTGAGTGTTCCCCTGAAAATGTTATGTGAGTTGATAATAAGGGTAACATGAGTGTATTACACATCAGGTTGCACTAGGAGTATGATGTTCCCTATAACTATTTCTCATGTACTTTGTGTTTCCATATGCTTATGTCTAGGAAGGTAGTGATAAACGAGGGGTATGAATTGATTTGATTGAACTATATGATCATGGTAATATCTTATATGATGCACTTTTGGAAAGGATCATTGTGACTTGACTTCATATGGATTGTTGATTGAAATGAAATTATATTCTTGTTGATGAACACCTTTGTGATTACATTAATGGTTGGTAAGGACTATTATGAACACATGATTGTTTGGTTACTATGAAATGACATTCTTGATGGTATGATGCCATGTTATGGAATTGTGGGTTGTTGTTGTTATCATGAATTTCAATATCCGGTGGGATGTAAATTGTACAGTGGAAGTTATCAAAAGGTAAAGTCAATGGATAGTTTTCTCATGCAAGATGTTTATCTGTCATCCTTGTTATGTATGTTTGGGAGTTGATATTATTTTTGAGAAGGTGTCATGACAATGCTTGTAAATAGATAATGTCATCTGGAAGGCTAAATGTGTCGTGGGAGGAAAGTATTTTCGCTCGATTGAATGCCAGTTAGTTTTGACTTGGAATGTACCATATAGGTATTTTGATATAAAACTATGCAGTCCATGTTCTGGAATCCTTATGTTAATGTAGTGCTTGTAATATTGAGATTAGTATTGCTTATTTATACATTGTGGTGCTCTGTCTAGTTGTGGGTGTGTGGTTAAGATGATCTTGGTAATTCTCTGGCAGGTGGATAGGCCTAGTTACAAAGGAAACTCTGCCGAAATTTCTGAAAAATTTGGGAGTTAGTCAAAATCTAGGGACTTGAGGTAGGTTAGAAAAGAGATGTGTCATGCTAAAGTGTTTGGGGGAGACTCTACTCCTCATTCGAGGACGAATGATCCTAAGGGGGGGAGAATGTAAGGCCCCGGAAAATCTTTTCCGAGTAATTTAAGATTTCATTGTACCACGGTGGGTTAAATTATTTTAATTCGTGTGCAAATAAGGATTTATGATATTATGGATATCAATTGGATATGGTAATAAGTGTATAAGTCTTATTCTAAGTGATTTGGGGTCTAAGGAGAGGCCTAAGTCTAAGCCAAGTTGGAAAATTGCATATTAGACGAAATCTGTAAATGACTGCACACATTACCTTACTTTGAAAGATCATATATTCCGTTATATAGGGAGTTGTGTGACCCACAACCTATCCAATTAACGCCCTTTGAGTCTAGTTTCCAACGCAACAAACCGTGCATCATTTGGAGTTGTATAGAGAAAGTTATGATCATTTTACTGGACATGTGTCAGTAGCGCGGCCTTAGCGCGGGAGCGCTAGTACCCGCGCTAATTGAGTTACCTTCTGCCTCACTAGCGCGGGCATTAGCGCGGGCGCGCTAGTGTCAGGTCTCTAAATACACCTAAGGACGGGAAATGACGGATTTTGAGTCATTTCTCAAGCCAAGGGTTTCCCAACACCCCCAATTCGGCCAAGGCACCCAATTGCACTCCTAAGGTAAGATTTTTAGAGTTCTTTGAGTAATTTATACCCCTTAAACACTTATACTAACAAGGATTAATCTTCAAAATCCTTAGATTCTCCTTCAAATTCTTGAATTCTTCAAGAATACCTCAAGTGGGAATTCTTAAAATTCTTACTACAAGAGGTATGTCTATCATCTCCAACGACTCTATGGTGATTATTTATGTAAGATACATACATTAGAACACATGGGAGGGTGATTGGGAGCCATAGGTTCCTAACCTAGGTTATGTTGGTATTGTAGAGGTTGTGAGATGGGTCATTGAGATATGATTCTTGGTATAATAGTATTATGTATGCATGCATGTGCAAATAGAGTTGTGGGAAGATTGATGAACATAAATAGGCAAAGATTGGGTTTTGGAATGAAGGAAAATCTTGTAAAAGAGTATTAAAAATCAAGTCGCCCAACTAGTGTTTGATAAAATGCTGCAAGGAGCTGAAACCATGAATGCCTTCCTAAATTGTGTTTAATTTTGCTATGTTTCAAGTAGGTTGGGATTGCTAGAATTTCCGAAACGTCGTAGTAACTTAAAGAAAGCTTAAACGAGGTATGTATGGCTAACTTTGATCTTTGTAAAATCATCTTGTTTGGTGTACGAATAATTGGTGTGTGATATCTACGTGGATTGTTGTGAAATTCTTGTGGTTGGTTTGTTGGGTGTTTGATTGGTTTTATTAAGTGTTGGTGGTTTAATGGTGCAAGTAATTAACAATGAATTAAATGCGTGATTGTGAAAGTGTTATGTGGTAAGAGTTGGGAAACAAATGATGAAATTGGAACAACGGTGGTAATGACATAATTGGCTTCTTGTGGGTAATTGTTGAAATGACTTGAATTGCTTTTGGACTGTTGAATATAGTGGAATTGGTACTATTGACTATGGAAACACTTGTAACATTATTGTGGAATCTGACAGAAATAGTAAGGATGGATATGGGAACACTTGTGAATCATTGTTGCTACTCCTTAAAGAAATGTTGTTGTGATCCTTGTGAATTGCTTATTGTCTTGGTTGTGATCTTTGTGAATTGTTCTTTGTTGTTGTTGTGATTGTTGTGAATTGTAAATGTACGGTGGGATCGAGATGCGCGCCGCAACATGAAGTAATAAGGTGTGGGTTGTGGTGATAAGGGTGGCCGAGGTAATAAGGGTGGCCGAGGCAATAAGCTAGGGAAGCGATCGAAATCGCCATTGAAATCAATATGTGTATCAATTGTGAAATTATTGATGAGGAATTGTGAAAGGAGACAGAAGGAGAGTTTGTAACCTATGGGGCACTGATTGTCCCTTTGTTTGGTTTGATTGTACCTTCTATGTGTGTTGGCTTGTTGCTTCTATTGCTGTTTTCTACTTGTATATGGTTTGAGATTATTGGGAACAAAGTTAGGTGTTGAAGGCTTGTTTGGCTTGACTGTTCCTTTGCTTGTGCATTTGATGGTTGTTTCTATTACTGTTATCTACTTGTGTATGGCTCGAGTTTACTTGGGACAAAGTTTGTTCATACATACCAGTACAATTCAAATGTACTGACGTCCCTTTTGCCGGGGGCGCTACAATCGTGTTATGATTGTAGGTGGACCCATAGCAGGTACTCCAGTCCACCGATCGTAGCTCCTCACCACTTCCCGTCAGCTGATTCGGCGAGCCCCTTCCCATTCGGGGCCCTATGTGGCTCACGCCACTTTCTACTTTTGGATCTTGTTTTGATGTTGTATAAGGTATAGCCGGAGCCTTGTTGCCGGCATTTCCATATTATTCTTCAATTGTATTTAGAGGCTCCGTAGACAGGTTGTGAGTAGTGTCGGGCATGGGAATTTAAAAGAGAAATATGGATGTTTGGCATTGGTGTATAAAGTTTGTAACACTTTTTTTTTATGGCAAATGAAGTTGCTAATGAAAATGAAATGGAAATCGTTATTTATATGTTTATAGAATTTGGTTAATAGAGTCCATCTCCTATTTATTCATGAGTTAGTTTTGGTAGAATGAGACCTAACAGGCTTGCTCGATCGGGTTTACTCGGTTGAGCGCCGGTCGCGCTCCTCGGATTTTGGGGCGTGACATTACCAACACCAAGAGCACTCTTTACCCTATGATAGTATCCTAGATATACTGAGCTCTCATAGCTTGTAAAGCTGGGGCAGATTTCTTCGAGGGGTGCAATTTCCTATTACAGATGTGGATGATCAAGAACTTGTGTCATCGCCCTCAATATATGAGCTATGGATCTACAAATAAAAGCTGCATTGAATATTTCGACACGAGGGTTTCAGTATTCAGATTACCATAAGGGTTTGTAGAATGGATATCCCGCCTTCGTTCCATCACTGCGGTACAAATAGATTGGGCATTGGTTTGGCTTCCGGTTGAAGAAATTGTGTACATGCCCGCCACTGGTCCTTACTTCCTCCTAATGGGACTCTGAGGTATTCAGACTTATGCTCCCTACAGGGTGATGAGACAATTAGGAAGGTGTCAGTTGATACATCCAGATAAAGGTCTCAGTATTTATACAGTCGAGGTTAGCCCCGACGGCCAATTTCATGAAGAAACAGTTCGTTCTATTTGGAACAAGTGCCAGTATTTGATGGAAAGCACTCGAGTACGTGAACTATCTGGAGGCGAAGTCTCACCCGCCTATCTTACCTGGTATAGAGAGAAGAAAATTACAAGGGACGAACCAGAATGACCAACCAAAAAACCTCACATTTAGGAATTCGTTGAGGCATCACAAGAACCATGGGTTTGGTTGGATAAGGAACACGAGTACAGGGCTACAATAGACAAACTGGAGAAACAAGCCATGGATCTTCAGTTTGAAAAGGATGTTCAAGCCGCTGCAGATGAGGGGGAAAAGAAGAAGCTAATCCAAGAAAATATGACCCTTAAAGCTCGTATCCGAAAAATGAGAATAGCTGTCAGGAAACCAGAAAGAAGTCGGGCTGACCAAAAACTCATAAATGAATTGAAAGGGAAAGCCCGTGAATGCCAGGAGGACTNCATTTGGGAATTAGTCAAAATTTAGGGACTTGAGGTAGGTTAGAAAAGAGATGCGTCATGCTAAAGTGTTTGGGGAGACTCTACTCCTCATTCGAGGACGAATGATCCTAAGGGGGGGAGAATGTAAGGCCCCGGAAAATCTTTTCCGAGTAATTTTAGATTTCATCGTACCACGGTGGGTTAAATTATTTTAATTCATGTGCAAATAAGGGTTTATGATATTATGGATATCAATTGGATATGGTAATAAGTGTATAAGTCTTATTCTAAGTGATTTGGGGTCTAAGGAGAGGCCTAAGTCTAAGCCAAGTTGGAAAATTGCATATTAGACGAAATCTGTAAATGACTGTACACATTACCTTAATTTGAACGATCATATATTCCGTTATATAGGGAGTTGTGTGACCCACAACCTATTCAATTAACGCCTTTGAGTCTAGTTTCCAACGCAACAAACCGTGCATCATTTGGAGTTGTATAGAGAAAGTTATGATCATTTTACTGGACATGTGTCAGTAGCGCGGCCTTAGCGCAGGAGCGCTAGTACCCACGCTAATTGAGTTACCTTCTGCCTCACTAGCGTGGGATTAGCGCGGGCATCAGCGCGGGCGCGCTAGTGTCAGGTCTCTAAATATACCTAAGGACGGGAAATGACGGATTTTGAGTCATTTCTCGAGCCAAGGGTTTCCCAACACCCCCAATTCGGCCAAGGCACCCAATTGCACTCCTAAGGTAAGATTTTTAGAGTTCTNAAAGCTAGCTTGGCAAGGATCCGGGCCAGATGGGCAAAGGGCGCGAAAGAGCGAGCACTTTATATGCAGTAGATGAAGAGAGATTATGAGGGAAGCGTCACTATCCTGAGAGGAACAATAGCCACTCTCGAAGACATGGTATTCAGGCAAGCTAGAGATTACATAGTAGATAGGAAACGTTGTTACGACCTGATGGCACGAATGGAGGAAAAAATGCATAAATTTCAAGAACAACTCTTTCATAACTCTCAAGTGATAGAAGCTCGGGATCAACAGATAGGACAGTTGCTGCAAGAAAAGAACAGGATTAGCGAGGGGGTCAGACACATTGCACGTTACATTAGCACAAAATGCCGAGTGAGCGAGGGCATGACCCGTACCACCTTTTTTGCGGAAGTAATGACTTTTGTCAAGCAAATAATGAACGATCTGGAGAGGCTTCAAAGGGATCTAGCACAAAGGCACACGGCAAGGACAAATAAGGCCTCGCGGGCCCCAGGAAATCTTAAAGCATTAATGCATTCTTCATCTTTGTTTTGAGTCTGTACCCTTTTGTCAGTCAGTCCTTTAAGTTTTGCTTTTATCGTCTGTTTTGTAAACCTTTTTTCAAATTTTATAATAAAAGCAGTTGTTTGGGTGAAAAAATATTTTGCTACGTATTTTTATATTGGCCAGAACTATGCACGGTCTGATTCATGCGGGGACATGATACGTAGGCAATCCACATAAGATTCGACCACCACTAAAAAGAAGAAAAATAAAAGAAAGGGAAAATGAAAATAACCAAAATAAGGGAAAGTTTGAGAGATGTTAAAAAATGGGCACAATTGCGAAAAGCCGGAATAACGCACGCAACTGAAGCAAATGCATGATAGAAACGGTTAACTGCCTAGGTGCATGGCATCCCAACGTGCGATTGCATATATGTCAAACTATAAAAACTAACAAGTTTGTTACTTGTCCAGAAAATTCAAGCAGTTAGTTTATCTAGAGCGTACTGGCACATTACCATTATCAAACTAGATCGAAGGGACCAATACCAGTGATCATGTCTAGCCCCGATAGAGAAAGAAGCACTGAGGTGGAAGAGGTAGATGTGCAAGCGATGAAAGATGAGATGTACAAGTTGAAACAGCAAATGGTTGAGATGTACCAGGCCTGGATGAGGGGTCAGCCACCACCAACTTATCCTACTAACCATACTTTCCTCCCCATACCCGCCCAATCTCTGGAGCAGCTTGTTTCGGACTTATCCCTAAATTTTCAACATCATCAGGGAACCACCTCTTAGACACCACAAATTCCAAAGGCAAATCCATACCCTCCACCAATTACACCTGTTTTCATGGTGCCTGCACCATCCCCACGTCACAGGTCTTCCAGTGAGCCTGTATTCCAAACGCAGGATAATCAATACTACCCTCCCGAACCCACCTTCAAAGCACCTGAACCGTATCCTTACCATCCTCAACTTGGTATCTCCGTAGAATTGGAAAAGCAACCCAAAAATCTGGAGCAGGAAGAAATGTTTCGAAAAGTAAAAAGCCTGGAGCAATCTTTCAGGAATATACAAGGTTTGGGCGGCCAAGTCAGTGTGGCGTATAAGGATTTATGTTTGTTCCCAGAAGTTCAGCTACCAGCAGGGTTCAAGATGCCTAAGTTCGATCTATATGACGGGCATGGTGATCCGGTGGCACATTTGCGAGGATTTTGCAGCAAAATGAGAGGGGTGGGTGGAAAGGATGAGTTACTGATGGCGTACTTCAGCCAGAGTTTGAGCGGGTCTGCATTAGAATGGTATACACGATAGGACCATGGTAGGTGTTACACCTGGGATGACTTGGCACAAGCATTCGCCGGCCACTTCCAGTACAATCTACAAATCATTCCAGATCGTTTGTCATTGATAAAACTAGAGAAAAAACCCAGAGAGAGTTTCAAGCAATACGGTTTTTGTTGGAGGGAACAAGCTGCAAGGGTCGACCCTCCAATGAAAGAAGGAGAGATGGTGATTACTTTTTACAAGCTTTGGAGCCGACTTATTTTGGTCACTTGGTGACATCGATCGGCAAGTATTTCAATGAAGTTGTGAAAATGGGTGGCATGATCGAGGAAGGACTTAAGTCCAACAAGATCATGAGTTACTCGGCAATCAAAGCAACCACTCAAGCAATTCAGAGCGGCACCGGGGGTGTGCTCGGGAAGAAAAAGAAAGAAGATGTTGCGACGGCTGAGTCCAAAGCCTGGTTCGGATCCAGAGACCCCTCACCCTACTATAACCAACCCCGACCCCACCACCAAGATTACTCCCATACTCCATATAACCCTCCACATCATTATTACCCACCACTCGATCCCCACTTTTCCATCCATCATGCACAAGCCCACACCCAAACACCGGCTCACGCACAATGGCGTGCGTCGACTCCACAAAATCCATATCCAGCTCTACAAAATGCCTACCCACCCCCAAGAGCCTACAGAAATCTTGCCGAAATAGGTTTCCGACGTAACCAAGGCTTCAGGAATGAGAGGGTACAGAAATAGAAGACTTTTACTCCATTGGGGGAATCATATGCCAATCTGTTCCACAGGCTCAGACAACTAAATATGCTAAGGCCAATACCATCTAAACTGCCAAATCCACCTCCAAAAAATCTTAATTACTCGGTCAGTTGTGAGTATTGTTCAGGTACCCCGGGGCATGATACCGAGAAGTGTTGGCACTTGAAGAGTGAAATACAAGAGCTCATTGACACTAACATAATTGAAGTGTAAGCTCCTGAGGTACCTAACATCAACAGGAATCCAATGCTAGCCCACCCAGAGGCGAACATGATTGAAATTGTGCATAAAGAGGGAGAGCCGAAGAAGCTATCACAGACCGTAATGACAATTCGGTCCAGTGAGACAAAGATAATTAAACAACCAACAGGGGAAGGGTCAGTGCTCGAGTTGATTGAAAAGAGTGTTGGGCCATCTGCGGTAGTGAAAAAGGGGTCTCCAAGCCATATCACAATGAGACAGGAAAGAGTAAAGGTGATTGTGCAGGGAGCATTCAACATACCCATCATAACTGTGGAAGGGGCCCGTGTCGATCAAGTTATCATCAAGCCGGTAACCCAATTACCGATAATCAGTAGCAAGGCTATTCTGTGGAACTACGGACGGGTGGTAGTGATGTATAAAGGAAAGGAGGTCAAGGAGGAGGTCTGCGAGGCCCAAGGGTTAACTCGGTCGAGAAGATATTTTGCTCCCGCAGATTTGAGGAAAGCCAAGGATAATTCTGCTTCAGCAAAGAAACCCGTGACTGAAGAGTAAGCGGAAGAGTTCCTAAAAAAGATGAAGATGCCGGACTAATCCATTGTAGAACAGTTAAAGAAGACACCAGCGCAGATTTCCTTGCTTTCATTATTGATCCACTCGGACGAACATTGCTGAGCATTGATGAAAATCTTGAACGAGGCACATGTCCCCGACAAAATCACTGTGAATCACTTGGAGAAAATAGCCAACAAAATCTTCGAAGTGAACAGTGTCACTTTCTCTGATGATGAATTTCCCGTAGAGGGCACGGAACACAACAGGGCCCTTTATTTGGCAGTAAAATATGAGAGCTCTGTGGTCACACGGGTATTGGTTGATAATGGTTCAAGTGCGAACATTTGTCCTCTCTCCACTCTGACTAAACTAAAAGTAGAGAACGGGAGGATCTACAAGAATAGTATCTGTGTGTGAGGATTCGACGGCGGAGGCAAAGACTCAGTCGGGGAAATAGTATTGGAATTAACGATAGGACCAGTGGAGTTCACAATGGAATTTCAAGTACTGGATATAGCTGTCTCATACAATCTGCTATTGGGTCGACCGTGGATCCACACCGCTAAAGCAGTACCGTCAACTCTTCACCAGATGATCAAGTTTGAATGGGACAGGCAGGAGATAGTGGTGCATGGAGAAGACAATTTGTGCGCACACAATGACACCATTGTGCCATTTATATAAATGGAAGATGATAAGGGGCCATGGGTCTATCAAGTTTCAGAAAAAATGACAGTCGAGAAAGTGCAAGAGGGGAAGTGTATCCCTAACCCGAAGATAACAGCTGCATGGTCATGGTAGCATACGAAATGCTAAAGAATGAGTTCGTACAAGGAAAGGGTCTCGGATCTGCTTTGCAAGGCATCATACAACCAGTGTCCCTCCCTGAAAATGCGGGAACTTTTGGTCTAGGATTCCAACCCATAGCTACAGACATAAGAAGAGCCAAGAACCTAAAATAGAGGGCATGGGTCCTTCCAAAGCCGATCCCACGTCTATCCAGGTCATTTGTCAAGGAAGGTACCAGAAAATGACCAGCGACGACGATTCCCAATGATAAGGTTATCTCTGATAAGGAGTTGATAGAAAGATTTGAGCAGTTGTTCAGCGAGGTGAACATGTTAGAACTTGGCGAGGGTCCTAGCCACGAAGAAATACAGTTTGTCGGGCCAAAAGCGAAGAGTAATAATTGGAAGGCTACTCCTCTCCCTACCCGGAGGGAGCTTTAGTAGTCTGCTTTGATTTTTCTTTAAGTTTGTATGGATTATTTCAAGGTTATAATCCAAATTTCAGTTTGTTTTTAAGTGTGCAAACCTTGTTATCTTCCATTTTTAATGAAAGGAAATTTCTTCTTGTTTTTAACTCCTGATAAATCTTATATTTTCTTCTTTTCTTTTCTGTACAGTTCCTTTTATGCCGGTTCTAATGATATGACGTGCATAAGGAATCCTCAACCCAGTCTAAGAAATCAATCTGAGATAATAGTTCAAGAGGTTGAGTGTGATTACGAGTAAGAATTTGATGAAGATGAGGCTCTTGAGGAGATTAGTAAAGAATTAAGTCATTTTGAGGAAAAACCTAAGCCCAATTTGAATGATACCGAAGCCATCAATTTAGGGGACGCAGGTAACATCAGAGAGACTAAAATAAGCATCCATCTCGAACCCAAAACTCGGAAAGAATTAATCGAAATGCTCATGGAATACAAAGATGTGTTTGCATGGTCGTATGACGACATGCCAGGTTTAAGCACTGATCTAGTGGTTCACAAATTGCCCACTGATCCGACATTCCCTCCTGTCAAACAAAAATTGAGAAAATTCAAAACTGACATGAGTGTGAAAATTAAGTAAGAAATAACCAAGCAGCTGGATGCAAAGGTTATTTGAGTCACTCGATATCCTGAATGGTTGGCCAATGTAGTGCCAGCACCGAAGAAGGATGGCAAGATTAGAGTATGCGTCGATTACCACAATCTAAATAAAGCAAGCCCAAATGATAACTTCCCATTACCCAATATCCACATCCTGATTGACAATTATGTGAGGCGTGAGATTGGATCTTTTGTGGATTGCTATGTTGGGTATCATTAGATTCTGATGGATGAAGAAGATGCAGAGAAGACGACATTCATCTTGCCGTGGGGAACTTATTGCTATAGAGTAATGCCATTTGGTCTGAAGAACGCTGGGGCAACATACATACGAGCAATGACCACTATATTCCATGATATGATTCACAAAGAGATTGAGGTGTATGTGGATGATGCAATCATCAAGTCAAAGCAGCAGGCCGACCATGTCGGAGATTTGAGGAAGTTCTTTTAGAGGCTTCATAGGTACGACATTAAACTTAACCTTACCAAGTGCGCATTTGGTGTTCCGTTCGGAAAGCTGTTGGGATTTATAGTCAGTCGGCAAGGCATTGAATTGGATCCGTTGAAGATCAAGGCCATCCAAGAATTGCTGCCTCCAAAAAATAAGACTGAAGTGATGAGTCTATTAGGAAGGTTGAATTACATCAGCAGGTTTATTGCTCACCTCACGGCAACCTGTGAGCCTATTTTTCAATTGTTGAAGAAGGACGTTGCGATCAAATGGACTGAGAATGTCAACAGGCGTTTGATAAGATAAAGGGGTATTTGTCAAATCCACCTGCTTTGGTCCCACCTGAATCAGGAAGACCTTTGATTCTTTGTTTGACGGCCTTGGAAAGTTTATTTGGCTGTGTATTGGGGCAGCATAACATCACCGGCAGGAAGGAACAAGCCATCTACTATCTTAGAAAGAAGTTCACGGCTTATGAGGTTAAGTACACTCACCTTAAGAAGACATGTTGTGCCCTAACTTGGGTAGCTCAAAAATTGAAACAATATTTGTCATCTTACACTACTTACCTCATTTCCCGTTTGGATCCGTTAAAGTATATCTTTCAAAAGCCTATGCCCACAGGGAGACTTGCAAAGTGGCAGATTTTACTCACGAAGTTTGACATTGTCTATGTGACAAGGACTGCAATGAAAGCCCAAGCGTTGGCTGATCACTTGGCCGAGAACCCGATCGATGAAGAATATGAGCCGCTGAAGACTTATTTTCCTGATGAAGAGACAATGCATATTGATGAGCTAGAACTAACTGAAAAACCAGGTTCGAAACTGTACTTTTGATGGGGCTGCAAACATGAAAGGAGTTGGAATAGGGGTTGTGCTTATTTCTAAAATAGGACATCACTATCCTGTTACGTCTCAACTTTGCTTTTATTGCACCAACAATATGGCTGAGTATGAGGCATGTATTTTGGGTCTAAGACTGGCTGTAGACATGGATATCCAGGAAGTTTTGGTCTTGGAAGACTCGGACCTTCTGGTACATCAAATTCATGGAGAATGGGAAACACGGATTTGAAGCTCATACCATACCGACAATGTTTGCATGATCTTTGTCAACGGTTTAGATCAATGGAGTTGAAGCATATTCCAAGGGTATATAATGAGGTTGCTGATGCTTTGGCTACCTTGGCATCAATGCTACATCATCCAGACAAAGATTATGTTGATCCTTTGCATATTCAAGTTCGTGATTAGCATACTTATTATAACATGATAGAGGAGGAACTTGATGGCGAACCATGGTTCCATGATGTCAAGGAGTACTTCAGAATAGGGATATACCCGGTTCAAGCCACAGGAGATCAAAAGAGAGAAATTTGAAGGTTGGCGAGTGAATTTTTCCTCAGTGGAGGAGTGTTGTATAAAAGAACACCAGATCTCGGATTGTTAAGATGCTAAACAAGCTACGGCAGTCATGACGGAAGTACATTCTGGAGTTTTCGGGCCGCACATAAGCGGATATATATTGGCGAAGAAGATCCTTCGAGCAGGGTAGTATTGGCTCACTATGGAGTGAGATTGTATCAGCTTTGTGCGCAAATGTCATCAATCCCAGATACACGGGGATTTGATTCACTCTCCGCCATCGGAATTTCACACAATGTCGGCACCTCGGCCCTTTGTTGCTTGGGGCATGGACGTCATTGGGCCCATTGATCCAGCAGCATTTAACGGGCACAGGTTCATTCTGGTGGCCATTGATTATTTTACCAAATGGGCTGAGGCTAGAACTTTCAAGTCTGTAACCAAGAAGGCATTGGTTGATTTTGAACACTCCAATATCATCTGTCGATTTGGAATCCCAAAGATAATCATCACAGATAACGGTGCTAATCTTAACAGCAATTTGATGAAAGAAGTATGTCAGCAGTTTAAGATTACACATCGCAATTCCACCCCATATCGTCCTAAGGCGAATGGAGAAGTTGAGGAAGCCAACAAGAACATAAAGAAAATACTGAGGAAAATGGTAGAAGGTTCCAGGGAATGGCATGAGAAGTTACCATTTGCGTTGTTGGATTATCGCACCACTGTTTGTACTCCAGTAGGAGCAACTCCTTACTTGTTGGTATACGGCACTGAAGCAGTGATCCCTGCAAAAGTTGAAATCCCTTCTCTTCGGATTATCGCCGAGGCTGAGATTGATGATGATTAGTGGGTCAAAACCTGTTTGGAGCAGTTGACTTTAATCGATGAAAAATGATTGGCAACAGTATGTCATGGCCAATTGTATCAGAAGAGGATGGCAAGAGCGTATAACAAGAAGGTGGATCCCGGGAGGTTTGAAGTGGGGCAGCAAGTGTTGAAACGGATCTTTCCACATCAGGTTGAAGCAAAGGGCAAGTTCGCCCCGAACTGGCAAGGACCGTTCATTGTAACCAGAGTATTGTCCAATGGCACTTTATGTTTAACAGATATTGAAGGAAAATGCAAAGATATGGCTATCAATTCTGATGCAGTCAAGAGATATTATGTATGATTTCTCTAGTATAATCACTGATTGTTTGTACTTGGCATTATCTCGAAGGTTGAAATGACGAAGGAATTTGTTCTGCTATATAAACACTTTACCCGTTGTTCACACTTTTGAGCCTTATTTATTTTATTTTGTATCCCTCTTTTGGAATCAATAACCAAGAAGAAATAAAAAGAAAGAAAAAAAAAGAAAAAATAATAATAATAATAAATGAAAAGAAAAACTGTAACAACAAGGAATTTGGGTGAACTACGCTTGACCTGATTCCTCTTAAGGATACGTAGGCAGCTTCACGGCTCGGTCATAGGGAATTAAAACTCAAAAGGTCCCCAAGCAAGAAACTGGGGCAGAAGTTATGTTTGAAATGAGAAAGTTGGTTCCAAAAGTTGTAATTCTAACCCGTTGGATTTGGTTTGAACTTTTCGATACCCTTTTCTTTCCAAACCTATCCAAGAACCCATATTAACATCCAAAGAAAGACCTCCCGATCAGTCTTCGAGGGGTGCCAAGTCAAGCAAGTATAGATAATGCATATCAGGAGCAATAATCCGGTTTTAAGCAAGAAAAATGAAAAATGAGAGGGTCTTATTAGTGAAAACCCGCAAGGGAACTGTAAGACGACGTAAGTTGAGGCAAGTCCAAAAATGAGAGAGTCTTGTTAGTGAAAACCCGCAAGGGCACTGTAAGGCGATGTAAGCTGAGAGAAGTCCAAAAAATGATAGTCTTATTGGTGAAAACCTTCATAGGTACCGTAAGGCGACAAGGAACTGAGAAAGGAACAAACAAGTTAAGGTTGACGGCAAAAATGCATCGAGGCATCAAGCAAAACAAAGATAGGAATTCAGTAAAGAATTGAATTGTGAGAGTTTTGAGGCATGAAGCAAGACAACTGGAAATTGATTGAATTGAATAGACTGGGTTGATTAATCCGAAATGCAAAACATGATCATTGGGATCGGTTATCCCATTCAGATAAGTCTTTTTCTTTTCTCAAACGGTCTTCTAAAGGAAGATTTTCTCTTTTATTCTTATCTTTTGAAATCATCGCATTTCTTTCCTTTTGGCTAAGGCTTTTTCAATAATAATTTGAGTCTAACAAATAAAAAGGAATTTCAAAGCTTACTACCAGATTCCAATATGGTGCGAAGTGAAGTGTGGCTAGTACAGGTCGACGATGATAAGATAAGACGTGAAAGGCGTCATTGGAAATCCAAATGATGGAATGGTCCAAGATTCCGTGAAAGGAATGGGATCAAATAAGAAAGACTAGAAGCGGAAAGCAACAATTGGGAAATTTGTAGATAAGGGTTAGTTAGAGGGTCGGAAATTCTCGACCGAGTTCAAGCAGTCGGACAAAACTGAATATGGAAAGGAAAGAAGGGAAAACCATCCCCAGCAAGAGCATCACATCCAATCACCACACCCTAAACTGACCAATTTTTCTTTGTGTTTGAAACAGGGGCAGGAAGTGTTGTAGATAGTGGAGAAAATATTCCGCGGAAAGAGAGCAAGTACCGAACAGCCACCAAACTGGGGCAGAAAATTTTCTTTGCTTTGCTGAACATAGTTGAAGTCAGGAGCCCGCCTGGAGAATAGAGGTATACTCTTAGAGTTTTGAAGTCAGGATCCCGCCTGGAGAACAGAGGTGTACTTTTAGAGTTTTGAAGTCAGGAGCCCGCCTAGAGAACAGAGGTATACATTTTGACGTTTTAAAGTCAGGAGCCCGCCTGGAGATCAGAGGTGTACATTTTAGAGTTTTGAAGTCAGGAGCCCGCCTGGAGAACAGAGGTGTACATTTTTAAGTTTCAAAGTCAGGAACCCGCCTGGAGAACAGAGGCATACCTTTAAAAGTTTCAGAAGTCAGGAGCCCGCCTGGAGAATATAGGAATACAATTAAAGAAGTCAGGAGCCCGCATGGAGAACAGAGGAATACAATTAGAGTAAAGAAGTCATGAGCCCGCCTGGAGAACAGAGGCATACCTTTAAAAGTTTCAGAAGTCAGGAGCCCGCCTGGAGAATAGAGGAATACAATTAAAGAAGTCAAGAGCCCGCCTGGAGAACAGAGGAATACAATTAGAGTAAAAAAGTCAGGAGCCCGCCTGGAGAACAGAGGCATACCTTTAAAAGTCTCAGAAGTCAGGACCCCGCCTGGAGAATAGAGGAATACAATTAAAGAAGTAAGGAGCCCGCCTGGAGAATAGAGGAATACAATTAGACTAAAGAAGTCAGGAGCCCGCCTGGAGAATAGAGGAATACAATTAAAGTAAAGAATTCAGGAGCCCGCCTGGATAATAGAGGAATACAATTAAAGCCAAAAGTTAGGAGCCCGCATGGAGAACAGAGGAACACAATTAAAGTCAAGAAGTCAGGAGCCCGCCTGGAAAAAATAAAGGAATACATTTAAGTTTCGAAGTCAGGAGCCCGCCTGGAGAACGGAGGAAGACGACTATAATCAATAGAAGACATTTAAAGGATCAACAATAAAGTACTTACCTGGAGAGTGGAGAAATACAGTTCAAGTCAAGAATTCGGTGCAAGACAATAATAAAGGAATTGTGGTAGGGAAATACAAGGCGACAGGACAACAACGATCGCGAAACAAGTTCGAGAATAAGTCTTTGTAATTCATAGGCTATAGTTTAGTCTAGCTTCTTTATTTTTCTTGTAGTATGGTGTAATAAGGGGTCAGCAAGTAGCAGTAGCAGCAGCAACAGTTAACACAGCTTCATGGTAGTCCCAGCTACCAAAACTTTCCGAA
Organism: Nicotiana glauca; assembly: GCA_026770625.1. NCBI lineage: Eukaryota > Viridiplantae > Streptophyta > Magnoliopsida > Solanales > Solanaceae > Nicotiana > Nicotiana glauca. The sequence continues at coordinate 174,354 of MU774709.1, forward strand.
CTACATTGACCTGATTCCTTTCTAGCCAAGGATATGTAGGAAACCTTTGAAGCAGAGGTTCGGTCAAATATTTCAAAAAAAATGCTTCACACGGAGTGTTCAAACGGGCAAAAATCGCTCGTATCCGCTCACTTTATCTTTGCACGAAAACTCTTCGCGTTTCCTGAAAAAGAGGGGCAGCTGTGAGCACGTGATTTTTGCCTCACACGAATCACTCCCAAAAAATTCAAAATAAAATAATTTTTCTTTTTGTGTGCAATTTTGTGAATTTTCTTGATATTTTCAACTATCTTTTGCATTTGTGTGTACGTTTATTTGTGTGAATTAATGGAAAGATACAAAAAATATAGCACTTGAATTTAGGTTTTATTTTTATAATTTTGAGTTAAAAAGTATATTATTTATTTCATAATATATTTTATAATTTAAAGTTAAAATTTTGTGATTTTCTTTAATTTGATATTTAATTATGTGTGATAATTATTATTAAGAGTTAATTTGGATTTTTATAATTTAAATTTAGGATTATATTTTTTATATATTAGAAAAAAAATTGGAAAAAATATATAAAATGGTTTGGAAATAAATAAAGAAAAGAGAAATAAAAATTGGGCAAAGTCTTGAATTAATCTTTTAAGCCCAAATCGAATACACTTTTAATACAGCCCAAATCTAGTACCAACCCGGTCCGTCTCCTGCCTAGACCCCAAAAGGGCGTCGTTTAGTAACGTTTAATCTTAACAGTTGAAACCACCTAATCTAACGATCCCTAGCAACGCCCGTTACCCGACCCTGATCAAAATCGGACTCGCCCCGACCCGATCCAGCCCCCCTGTAGCCAAACGGCCCCATTTTTATTAAGGGATTGATCATGGCCGTTGGATTTCAATCATCCAACGGCTGTAATTAATATTTTAATTTTATTATACTAGAAACCC
>MU774709.1:185440-197516 GCA_026770625.1 Nicotiana glauca
CACCCCGATCGGAACCCTAGCCGCCATCCTCCTCCACAGCCTTAAAACATGGCGGTGCCGGCTCCGATGGCCGTGAAATTCACACCCCGGTTTCCCCTCAACTTCCCCATTCCAAATATCCAAACAGCTTCCCTCGAAACTCAGCCAAGCTCTTCGAATAATGGATCGAAAAGATCGAGTCCAAACCCTAACTTACCCAAACCATCCCAAATCGACACCCCGTGACCGCCTCACCTTCCTCTACCTTAATCTTTAACCGATTTCCTTCAAATCCTAACAGAACCCCTCAAATATTAAATCATAAGTTAAAAAAATAGGTCAAAGTTGAGATCTCTGTGGACGATTCCAGTCCAAAATGATTTTAATCGTTTGTTCTCTATGAGAACATGCGATTAATATCAAATTGGACCGGAAACCCGAAGATTTGAAGAATCAGGGTCCTCTTTTTCTTTTGGTTCGAAGAATAATAGGTATTTTCCCTTTTTCTCTTTCTAGTTTGATTTTTGTTATATTTGGTTTCTCCATTATTTTGTTTTCTTCCATCCCGTATTTTTCTTTATTTTGCTGATCTGAAATTTGATCAGTCTCCTAGTATAGGTTGATTTCGTGTGTTGTTTCATTTCTTTAGATAAGTTTGTTTGATCTATTAAAATGTTAGTTAGTATTAGGATTGGAATTAATATATCGCCTAATTCTTCTAGGCAATTGAACTAAGGATTATATTGAATCTAAGTGATACTCATTTTAGTTCAAGTGTTCATTCATTCAAGATGGTAGGTGAGCATGGATTTTAAGGGGACAATTTGGGAGTGGGAAGTTCTGCCAACACTAGAATGATATTTTAAATTAATTAATTAATAAATAAAAGTGGAACTGACACATTTGTTTTAAAACACCTTTACTAGTGGGAAATCAGAAAACAAGCATGGGTTAAAAATAAAAGGGTAGAGGATGCATGTGTTAAGGGAATATACAGGCTGAAAAGTGAAAGGTTTGAATAAAAAGGGATTGGCTCTAGTCTTTAAATAGACACACACACACATGCTAAAGGGCAGAGAGGAGTAGAGACATTAGAGGACAGACTTTGGACTGTGGGGAGAAGAGAGAATCATAGAGCTAAAATTTCTGTAGTAAATTTTGAAGTTTCATTAATCGCAAAAACAATTTTTGGTTTCTCTTTGAGTGAAAGATGATTTGAACTTAGGATATTGAAGGAGTTGGTTCGATTTTGTTGATTAGGGCACTGTTTCATTGAGTTTTTCTGTTTGGATTTCACTCTTTCATTGACAAGGTGGTAGAAATCTGGACTAGTTATTTGCTTGGAGTCATTTTCTGGGTTGTGTTACCCCTTTTACCTTCAGAATCATTTCACTGTCTTTCTGCGATTGCTGGGGGTTTGATTTCACCTCGGTTGGTTGTTTGTTGCTAATTCTGCCATATATTTGCTGACCAGACACCCTTGTTTTCTTTCCACATTCCAGGTACTCTCATTAGCTCATAACGGAGGATCAATTGTTGAACTTGTAATGACTTGAAGTATGTGAAATGAAGGTCGTATTTAAGTGAATACTCATGTTGTTTACTGTCAAATCACATTAGTAGTTGGATTCAAAACTATTGTCGATTGAGTCTCCTTTCCCTGAAGTTTATGCATAAGAGATTTTCATGAGAATATTGCTTGTGTATATTGTTAAAGTAGGGATGGACTGTGATACATTTAGCTTTACATTTTGAGTTAATAGTAGGGATTACTGTTCTGTGTTCATGCTTAAGGGAAGAGATCAGTCATGTTTTGGCTTTGATTATTCGAATGTTAAAAGATGGCTTATTTAAATGTATGTTCATTCATTCTCATTTGTTCTAACAACTAGGTGTAAAATCTAACCCTATTAGTGATACCCAATTCATTGCAATAGAAGTCGTTTGCCATGCTGTTTGTTGATTCTCTTATATTGAACTAGTGCATTTTGAAAACAATCACCCATGAATTCGAAACTGGTCTTAACCTTGGAAAGTCTGCATGTTTAATTTAGTTCGTCATATGTAAGCTCTGTTTGCTTTGAAAGGGTAAAAAGCAGTTAGGTCTCGTTAAAAGGGCACATTCGAATACATGTCCATGGATTTGCAATGACAAATTGTTTGACATCAAATGACAGTTAATTTGGGTGACTGGGAATTATGTTTCACCATAGAGTGCATGCATCATTTTTATAAGTTTTACATCAAATTTAAGAGCTATCACAATTTTGTTCGATTTTAGATTTTATGGGAAGTAATTGGTTTCAAATAAGCTTGTTGAATCAAATGTGGACTGACAATGTTGGCCCAATTAAAAAACATCATTTGGTGGTCCTGAATTCAGGCTTCATGTAAAGCCAATCTGATAACAGGCTCGTGGGGCTGCTGATGGGCCTTAAATCATTTGGCTGGCCCAAGTTGCGAAAGCTTGTCTTGGTTTAATTCAAAACCCCAGTTACCCGTCTAGGCTTGGACGTTAGTCTAGACATAATTTAAATCCTTCAATTCGGTTAGTCATTAGGGTAGGAGGTGAGCCATAATTAGATGAATCGTGTATGGCCCTCATGAATTAATTTAGAGATGCTTTAAATAGGATGGATTGAGGTGCGTCGCGCCAAACAAATTACATCACGTGGCCCTCTTTAATTATGTCTTTAAAAACCTTATAATTCGAGGCGTGTCATTTAGCAAATTCCATGGCCCTCGCAAAGTGCAAATGCGTGGTTGCTTTTAGGCGCGTCATTTAATAATTTTACCTTCTTAAACTCGGGTGCACATTTATGTGACCCAAATTCAAATCCCAACGAAGTTAAAATATATCAAAAATCGCGGGTGCATTTATGTGACGTGGTTCGAGACGTATTTTAACGACATTGTAATCGTCTTTAAAAAATATGAATAAAAGTGGTTTAAAAGTTAAAATTTGCACATAGGTTCATAATTGTATAAAATCAAATAATTAAGCCAGATATGATAGTTGAGCGACCGTGCTAGAACCACGGAACTGGGGAATGCCTAACAGCTTCTCCCGGGTTAACAGAATTCCTTACTCGGATTTCTGGTTCGCGGACTGTTAAACAGAGTCATTTTTTCCTCGATTCGGGATTCTAAACTGGTGACTTGGGACACCATAAATCTCCCAGGTGGCGACTCTGAATCTTTTAAATAAATCCCATTTCGATTGTCACTTCAAGTTGGAAATAACTCCCTTTATTATACTCTCTCCGGGGGTGTAGTAAGAAAAAGGAGGTGTGACATCACCAACAAATCCTAATAGTACAAATACAGAGAATATTTACCAGAATACTCTCTTTAATATCCTATTTTAAAAACCAGCCGTTATTGTTCTATGTACCGTTACTCAACCTCGGTCATTGTTCGAATCTCACTGCTTCCTAGTCGACCTCGACTGACTCTTTTTTAATATTATTTTTCCCCAAATATTCTAGGGTAGATTTTGACCTATACAATTATCAAGGATTAAAATAAATCAATACAAAAATACAAGATGAGAAGAAGATTACCCAGTAGAAAATAGCAATAGACAAAGGGAAGGAGCGAGAGAGCAGAGATATGAAGCAAAGAGGCGTTTGAAGAAGAGAGCTTTGCAGATAAAGCATTTCACCAGTGTCGGGCGTAGTAAGAGAAATCAAACGGTGAGTTGATAGCTATAAAAATTGGGCTACACGTGTTGTACTGCAAATACATACCATAAAATAATTTTGGACCAGGCAAAAATGCTGACGATGATCTGCCTGATTATCCTCATTTATAATATAGGAATAGAAAATGGATACTATCATAAGTTACTAAATTACCATTTCATAGATAAGCTTTTTATAAAGTGAATATAGATAAGCTTTTTGATAAATATATTGTAAAATGCAGAAAATATATGTATTTTCTTTTTGATAAATTGCGCCATTATACTGTAAGAAGTGATTCGTAGAAGGCTAGTTGGAAACTACATGTCATCAATTAGGCAAGTTATACATTTGGCCGATTAGCAAAAAATAATTACATTCGCTAGTTAAATTATATAAACATATACTAATTTCTCGACACGTGTGTTATACATATATGTCGAATTTTGTGTTACTTGATTTTATATAATAATATCATCACTGCTATTGAAATAAGGCTTTTGAATATATAAGTAGATGAAAGAATTAAGTATATATGTAAATAATTAATCAATGTGGAATCATGATTTGTTTATCAAGGACAAAATAATTGAATCGTCTAACCTTACAAAGATAGACAATCAATAATCATACTTATATTTTACGAGCTGCATATATTATATTATATTTCATCTATATAGGACGCAAAATGAACACATGTCATGAACTTGGGTAATATAACCTTTTATTTGTAACTATCATTTCTCTTATTCTATTTCGCCCTTTTACAATATATGATTTTATTGTTAGTAAAATACAAATTACATCTGAAAAGCATGAGAGTAAAATAAGGGAGTAAACATGTACAAACATAATCAATAAATTCATATATAAAGAACTACCAAAGATAGAGCAGTCAGATAAATTTATGCAAATAAAAAATGTGGATCAATGTGTAGTAGCGTCTTTATTGATGTCAAGATGATTGGATATCCTCTAAACATAAGAAGATCAGACAATCAAGTTTAATTAGATAAATATAACTTTTTTACTTATTTTTATTTTATAAGATATAAAATATATTGAAGTGTATCTTATCTAATACTTCTTTACATGTAACATTCATTTTATTTATTTTGATTGCTCTTTCATGACTCCGACTCTTCATCTATTGATATTCCTCTTCGAAGAGCACAAACAACTCACCATGTGAGAAAACATAGATACGATTCAATTAGAAATTGTTTGACCAAGTGTTTATTTATCATTATCGCAAAACACAAACATACGCTAAATTACTTTCGAACGAATTTGAAAGAACACTTCACTTTTTTTCTTTTTCTTTTTTTTTTTGTGGGGGGGGGGGGGGGGAGGGACATTTGATTCTTAGAATAGAAATATGCTTGGTAGCAGATGCATCCTTTATAATTTTTACATGTCATTGGCTGGTTTAGCATCCTTCATTTTTAAAAGTTTCACCATCTTTTTGCAAAGAATTTCTCATGATAAAGTAACATTTATATTGATCACATTAATATTAATATTTTAAGATTACAAATTGCATAATATTCATTAACTTATCCTAGTACGTCAATGATAATTTTTTATTAAAATTTGTTGATTTTAATTACCTTTCATTTGTAATTATTATCTTTATTTCTTGATTCGTTATTCTCCAATAAGTGATTTTACCGTAACATGCAAATTGCATCCGAAAAGTATGAGATTAGAATTAGTGATAACTATTAAGTAATTATGATGTGTGAAGAAAAATCAAAAATTCATAGAAAGAATTACCAAATATAGTCTTGTCATTAAATTAACATCTTGCCCTGGAAGTAGCTAGTATTATTTTAGTTAGTATTTTAAAATAATTATAATTAGTAAAAAAACAAAAGTATTACCAGCTGCGTGATGAGTAATGCAAATAAACTGTTAGATTTAAACTTACATTGGATACAATATTAAATTTGTAATAAAATATATAGTATTAAATAAAATTGATACAAGTGGACGTACTTATACAAATATAATGTCACATACTTAAATAATTACACATTGATATAATTTCGTAACATGTACATTAAAATTGAACTCACCACAAATACATGTTTATATATTTACATATGTACACATACATCTATAAAATTGGGACAATAATAAAGTTACTTAAATAATTTTATATGATAGTTTAATTTTCAGTAAATTTTTAACAAAGTTAATTAACCACCGTGGAGAATTATTGAATTTGGCTTATTTTCATGAATCATGAATCAATAGTGCACTACAGACATTGTTTACATAAACTAAGATTTGAAAAATAGTATTGCTATCATTAAACAAATAATCAAAATTATTAAGCCATCATTTTGGGGAGGGTAGTAAAGTAGTTTCAAAATTTTATAAGGTTTCTCCATTATCTCTAAGGAGTATAAAAAGGAGAAATAAGTCCATGAAAATTAAGAATTTAGGATATGCTTTTACATGAAAAAATGGTTAGAGTGAGAAACTCTCCGTTCTCTCTACAACTTAATTATGTTTTGTTGCATTCTCCTCTTCAAAATCGCTAACCAATCTTCACCATGGAAATGACCACCACAGCTCTCTACCTGAACCACCTGATTTGAGCATCATGCACATTGATACAACCACGGCACACAACAATTCCTCCACACACATGAAACAATCCTTCAAGCACACACTACTTTCACACAACCAATTTTACCACTCACATATTGATTTCTCCGATGAAACCACAAATGACTACCAACAGGACACCTTTATTCCTTTAACGTCTTTTGATAAAACTCGCATATATTCTCCATGAAAATCTTCTATGATAGTCAAAGTATTTGGTCGAAAAATCGGACATCTAACACAACGTACCAAATTGTGTTCCATATGGCAACCTACAGAAGACTTACCACTAATTGATCTAGCTCAGACTTCTTCCTCATAAAATTCCAAAAGGAAGAGAATATGATCAAAGCACTCCATAAAGAATCTTGGTTTATATTTAATCAGTGCGTAAATGGAAACTTAAATTCATTGCCTCCAATACACAACTTACTTACTCGACAATTTGGATACAATTATCTGAGTTACCTAATGAGTTTTACGACTTTGATATCCTACAAAGAGTTGGATCCAAAATTGGTACCCTCCTCAAAATTATTACTTGTACATTGGCTACCACAAGGGGAAGATACACACGCATCTGTATTGAAGTACTATTGGAACAACCATTAAAAACACATGTGTTCATTGGTATGCATAGACAATAGATCCTATACGAGGGTTTCAACAAGCTATGCACCACAACATAACACTTTGCACGTTTAAACCAATAGCTGGAGAACCGAGTTTATCCCATGTTCACTCATCCTCACTCACCGTATCCATGATTGGTCCACAGTCTCTTCAAGCAAAGGAACTCCAACATCAACAATCTCCTACCACTAGTGAATGGAGAACAGTTAGTTTTTCCTCAAAAATCAAATATAAAATCCCACCCCGCGGGAAAGGCCCCATGCCTTCACGTAACAAAGAATCACCAATCATAGGACGCCCACGACACATCAATGCTATGGAAGCTACTACATTGGACCCCACAGGTACGTCCTCAAACAAACAACTCCTAAACCCTGCTCCCCTAAGAAAAGGAAAAATCTTGGCTACCCCTCCCCCACAAATTTTTTTAATAATTCTGCATTAGAACTCCTAGAGAAAATCGGGGATATAACTATGATGGACTCCAACTCAATGAAATTGAGCCCATGTCTGTCACACCAAAAGCCCACACCCAGCTTAGTCTGCCCAAATTACGCATAGCTTCACGGGAAACTTACACAAATGTCTCAAATAAATCTCAACTTACCAACCTCTAGCCATTAATCATAGACTTACCAAAACTAGCCAACAAAAATTAAAAATCCAAATAATAGGGTTCTTTCCCTCAAAGAATCACATACAAAAATCACCTTCCATATTTTTAAGCGTGATTAGCAACATTGGATACCCGATGGAAAGGAAATTTCATAAACGGGGTAGCAAATAAGATGATGAAATACAAAAATCTATACAATATTCCAAAAATCTAAACAAAAAAGGAACTTTTTCAATGGGTATAGTTGAAATTCATTGAAAATATACAGATAACTCAATATACAAAATTTGAGAAAGATTGGAGGTGATTTGGACTGGTTTTGTATCAAAATTCATAATTAAATCGAGTTCAAAAAAGCCTTCTGCGACACATGTATCAAACATGTATCTCACACACATGTATATATGGATATACATGTGATACACAATTGATACAAATTTGATACATATGTGATACACAAATAATACATAGTGTGATACACAAATTATTTTTTTTCATATTCAGTTTTTACTTCGAATTTTCAATTCAAACTACCTCAAAAACTTTACCAAATAATCCCAAAACTGAGATTCAAGCTCCTTAAGCTGTTCCCAATCTATTCTAATAACACCCACTCAAAACGAAGCAAAAATTTAATTTTTTTTCTACAAATAGCTAATTGGCTAATTTAACTAATATTAGTAATATTTTGTGAATTGACCAATTTTTATAATGAGCTACTTATAAATGGACATAGCTGATAATTTCCCTAGATTGGGAAACTTACACAAATGCTTCACCTACTCATTAGAGGGCCGACCCAGTTCAATACCCACCTCGTGAGTATCTGGGGAAGGGAATACTCTAGGCAGCCTTACTCATTATAGTACACAAACCTACAAATATCCCCTTCACGTCAATTTGTTCTACCACGACTATAAGCCACGTGGCACACATTCCTGACACAACATAATACGATGACACATCAACCAAATTGCCACAAACAATTACATTACCCAAACCTACCCGACCCAATTTTCCTCGTGATAATAGGCCTATGAATGCTACTCTGTCAGGCCCAATACACACATAAACCTTTCACTACAAATACCTCACATCTAATAGTCCAACACATACAAATCAATACACATGCATCACGGCCACGTGAACTTCCTTCACAAATAGCTTCATCACCAATTACCCCATCTAATCAACCGCATACGCTAACCACTCAAACAAATCCTACTCCTGTCGTTCCATCATTAAATCTCATTTCCAATAATACTACCTCTAATAAAACTAAGGCCACTACCACAATTACACTCTACTCTAATGAATCGTCTTTCCTTAAATCTACCACATAGGAGGACACTCTCCTTCACAAACACTAACCTACTCCAACGGCCCATCAATCTTGAACTGTAACAATTCGACTTATCGTTTTGAGTATTTGCACTTAGCTTGCCAGTTCTCGGGCATTAATAGCCCCATGTGATGTATTATGACTCATGCAAAATGTCGGTTTTGGTTTTCAGGATAATCGAAATAGATTTGGAAGAACAAATTTGAAGCTTTAAATTTGAAATGTTTGACCAAATTTTGATTTCTTAGTATTCGATCTTGGATTTGGATTTTTATGATTTGGTTAGCTCCATTAGGTGATTTTGGACTTAAGAGTACGTCCAAAATAGAATTTGGAGGTCCGTGGTAGATTTAGGCTTGAATTGGTGAAATTAGAAATTTGGCATTTCCAATCGGCAGTGAAAATCTTGATATCTGGGTCGGAATATAATGTCGAAAATTGAAGTAGGTCCGTTGTGTCATTTGTGGCGTGTGTTCAAAATTTCAGGTCATTCGGATGAGGTTTGATAGGTTGTTGGATCGGTTGCAGAATTCGGAAGTTTTTTATATCCTTAGGCTTGAATCCGAGTGTGATTTGGTGTTGCGATGTCGTTTGAGTGTTCCGAGGGTCGGTATTAGTTTGAATGATGGTATGCCACTTGTTCGTATTTTTGGTTGAGGTCTCAGGGGCCTCGAGGTGATTCGGATAGTTTTCGGAGAGTTTGAACTTGGGAAATAGCAATTGGTATTGTTGTTTCTGTCATATCCGCACCTGCAGATTGGGGACCGCATGTGCGAGTTCGGCAGGAGCGGAAGAAAGGCGCAGATGCGCTGCAGGGGTTGCAAGTACAGTTTTTGTCCCCGCATCTGCAATGACTGCAGGTGCGGTCAAGCAACTGCAGAAGCGGGAACGCCTTTTTATCAGATTCCGCAAAAGCAGAGGTCATTGCGCAGATGCGTAATGGGGACCGTAGATGCGGAAGTGCTGGGCAGAATATATATAAAGGCTCCTTCGCAATTTTCAGTCATTTCTTCACCATTAATGTTCGATTGTGGAACTCTAAGCTGTGATTTCAAGAGGGGATCAAGCATTTTCAGAGAGGTAATCTACTTGGACTTTGTATCTTGTGTTTATGGTGATTATTCCATTGTTTAATCATGAAATTCATGGGAGAATTAGAGAAAGATTTTGGAAAATTATGGCTTGAAATTAGAGAGTAAAATTGGGGATTTAAGGGCCATTTGAGGTTCGATTTTGATGATCTTGGTACGTATAGACTCGTGGAAGGATAAGGATTCTAATGTTGTGATTTTTATCGGATTTCGAGATGCGGGTCGGGGGTCGGGTTTTGCCAATTTCGGTATTTTGAGTTTAATTTGATAATTTCCGCGTGAACTTTGTCCCTTTGGCATGTATTGACGATGTGATTCTGATTTTGGATAGATTCAAGGTGATTTGAGGCCGAGTCGAGCGGCAAGGACATCGCGGTGTAGATGTTCATCCGGTTCGAGGTAAGTAATGATTGTCAATATTATCCTGAGAGTATGAAACCCCGGATTTCATATCGTTGTGCTATTTTGAGGTGACAAACAAGTTAGATGACGAATGTGGGGTCATGCATTATTGGAAATTGTGACTTGGCCCGTCCCGTACGATTGTTAAGTCGCGTATTTGATTGAAAATTATTTGATATCATTGTGTTTTGGAAAATATTACTATATTTTGGGCTGAATGACATATTTGGGCCTTGTGCCAACTGTTTGGATCCTTAGGGGCTTTTTACTATTGTTTTCTCACTGTTTTTGTTTAATATTTAAACTCAGTCATGCTATGTTTTACTGATTTCATAAGTCAGTCTCTATTACTCTGTTTTTATGCATAAAATGATATTTTAGGCTGAGCACCCTATTTTACTAATAGCCCGAGTGGCTTGTGAGGCTAATGATTGAGAGAGAGACTAAGGGTCTGATTGTGAGGTTGATGATTGAGAGAGGTTGAGAGCCTGATGCTGAGGATTATATACATTTATGGAATGGGCTGCATGTCGTAGCGATATTACATAGATATATGGATCGGGCAGCATGTCGCAGCGATATATGTATCGGGTTGCACGCTGCAGCGATATATGGATTGGATTGCATGCCGCAGCGATATTGGATCGGGCTCCACGCCACAGCGATATAGCGTTTGGGCTGTAGAAGCCCCCTCCGGAGTCTGCACACCCCCAGTGAGTGCAATCGACTATATTATGGATCCGGTTATATGCCGCAGCGGTTATTATATGGTACCTATTGAGCGTGAGTGCTGAGTGTGAGCGCTGACTGATGAGAGTTGAGTCAGGAGTGATTGAGAGGCTTGCCCGAAGGGCTATATATACCTGTATACAAGTGCTGCTTTGCCTGAGGGGCTTGTTTTATGAAATTACTATTTTTCACTCATTTTTATACTGAGCCTCTATTGAAAATGTTAAATAAATATTTTGAACAACTTTCATTGAAACTGAAATTTTTACGAGATGTTTGGAATTAAATTACTAATTTGGTTTTGTTATTTCCATTGAGATTACTGTTAGAAAGTTATTTTTCAAAGGATTTTTACTGAAATTGGGGCTTAATGAGATTATTTAATTTGTATCCTGTTTTGGAAACATATTGTACCCGCTGTGGTTCTATGACATTGATTACGTGATTTCTGCTTAGTATTTATTTACTTTTATTAATTACTAAGTTGGCGTAATCACATTACTCCCTACACCTTGTGTGCAGATTCAGGTATTTTTGAGCTTTCAGCAGCTTTTGTGTACTTCCGGAGTTAACAAGGTAGTTGCACGGCGTTCGCAGCCCTGCCCTTCTCCTTCCTATCCTAATACCTTATATTTCAGACTTAATTTGTATTAAGTTGACAGTGTTGAGTTGTACTTAGTGGCTCATGACTAGTGACACCAGATTCGAGCTGTGTAAATTGTATTTTCGTACTTGTTCCGCATAATTCTCTTGATATTTTGAAATGAAAGAATTGAGACTTAATCTATTCGGAGAAAGAGTTAATTTTACAAAAGATCTTCCATGTGATTTGTGCTCTTTCGGCTGGCCTAGTACTGTGATAGGCGCCATCATGACCGGGGTATTTGGGGTCGTGATATGAACACTTACCATGAAACCATCAAACCACCCTCCACAACATCCTCCACCAATATACATCTCTCAATACCTCCCCCCCCCCCCCCCC
>MU774709.1:198277-226513 GCA_026770625.1 Nicotiana glauca
AGGAATACGCACTGACCTTCACAATGGGGATAGACAGTTAGGATATGATCATCATAATCCAAAACCCAGCAAACATAGAAAAATAGTGACTGAGGGAATGAGGATGGGGTTCGACCTTTACAATCAGTATTAATAGGCCACGCACCCACCCTCGACACTACACAATTACCAGTACCACACATTACTAACACTTTTATATCACCACCAGGAGATGAACCACCAATACAAAAACTACCCACCACCACTACAACCTATAGAACGACCATTCTACCCACCTCGACTGCTACAATATTACATAGTTTTGTGGATACAACCCAGGTCGGTCCTCACAATCCCAACTCCACTACATGCACAAGCCTAACCATATCAACAAGTCACTCTACCAATGAGTCCAATACCACAAACCCAGGCCAATCTCAACAAACTGGACGAAATCGAACAACTCGAAGTATTAGCAACAAAGGCGGACATCAAGGAAAGAAGACCAATACTATGCCTCCTCAACGACGACAAATCTTACATCTTCAAATAGCAGTATTATCACGACTCAAAATCCATTAAGGTCGCGATAGCGCCTAACACCGCCTCCAAACAAGCCAACATAGATAATTAACTTATTTACTCATTTTAGTTTCTTTGAAATCATAATTTTCATTAATTAAACAATACAAAAATAGAGTTTACAGAGTAAATGAAAATATTTTCCACAACTACAACAAAAAATAACCCATATGCATCCCAAAATTCGGTGTTACAAGTGCATGACCATTAATTAGGAAATATGGTAAATGTAATATCTATCTGGAATACAAATTGTATATGAGAGTGTAAATAACGCTGATGGAGACTATGTGCTTTGCTGACTCATAACATCGTGTGCAACTCATCTAAGTCCTTACAATAATCGTGCTTTGTGCCCACAAGACCACTAAACATATATGTATATGCAAAATGTTTAGGAAGTGTAGTACGTGTACGTAAATCAACGCATACCTAATAAATATTCAGTCTAACCTCGAAGAAGTTGTGACGAGGGGTCGACTCCGACACTTAATATGGGCTAACCATAAAATATCTAATTAAGCATGGAATGTGTACAGCAGCTGAAAACTCAATAACAAGAAGTAAGTAAATAATTCTTTTACTAATAGAAAATTTTTAAATTAATTTTCATCATTTAATAATTTATATCTCATTCCAGTGAAGCAATATCAATTGTTATTTGTCCAAAGATTTATCATGCGCAAGTGATGCCTAGGTCATACGGCCCGATCAACATAAAATATTTAAAGTGTGCACTGTCGAGAGTCGAATGGCATGAACCACAGATGCATCTATCTGCTACCGAGGCATTCGGCCTGCTCCACAAAAGAGAAAATACATTAAGACAACTAATTCAAGATTTATTAAGGGGTTAATATTCAAAGAAAAACAATTCCCATCAACGGTCAAGTGACCCGTCCAAAACTCAAGTAAATGAAGTTTAACCTTTTAAAATTCCTTTATAAAATTTCAATATGAGTTAAGCAATTAAATTAACAAGTAGGGTGCAAACATCACAAGTATAATATAATTTATGTCCTAGACTACCCGTACATAAGCATAATTAGTAGCTATGTACGGACTTTCGTCATTTCGTGTATATGTAGCCCCCAAAAATAGAAGCACATAAATCAATTCACCTACGAGGTTAATTCCCTCTTAAAAGGCTAGAAAAAAAGAGACTTACCTCGTCTAAAGCACACTTCCCGGTCATAATTTCGCTCTAAAGCCCCAACTTGGTGCGGTTCAATCTGAAACTAGTCAAAAAGCGTGCAAATTAATCAAAAATATATTCAAATGCATGAAATTTAGCAATTTATAAAAATTTCCAACACGATGGGGCCCACGTCTCAGAGCCCGATGAAACTCACAAAATTCGATAATCCAATCCGATACGAGTTCAACTATACATATTTTATCAAATTCCGGTAACAATTTGACCTCCAAATCTTAAATTGTCATTCTTCAAATGTTTTGCAAAAATCTTGATTTCTTCCATTTAAATGTGAAATAAATAATGAATATAACCATAGAATCATGAAGTATAATTACTTTCGGATATAGAACACTTACCCAAATTCATATGGTAAAAATCGCCTAAAAATCGCTTCAATGTGGGCTCCATAGCTCCAAATATGTTAAAAATCGCTAAAACATCAAAATATAGCTTCCGCCCAGGTATTTACTCTTCGCGATCGCGGAAAATGCTTCGTGATCGCGAAGCACAACTTTTCTCAGCCCAAAATTTGCTCTTTACGCTCTTCTAGACAATTTCTAGTATAATAGTCATAACTCTTTGTACAAAACTCCGAATTGCAAAAAGTTTGATTTTCTGAAAACTAGGCACAAAAGGCTACAACTTTTATTTTAGATCATCTCCAAATTCCTTATATATTGCGAGCAATAAGCTTTCAAAATCGGGTTAGTGCAGCAGAAAGTTTCCTCTACACGATCGTGAAAGGTCTTCAGTGATCGCGAATCACTGGCCAATTTCTCCCATTTTACTCATCGCGATCGCATAGAACACTATTGTTAGAAAAAAAACCAGCAGCTAAAAATGGCCTAGAAATTGTCCGAAACAACCCCCAAAACTCACTCGAGCCCCTCAGGACCCCGTCCGAACATACCAACAAGTCTCAAAACATAAAATAGACTTAGTCGAGGCCTTAAATCACATCAAAGAATGCTAAAAGCACGAATCACACTCCCAATTAAAGCCTACTGAAACTAAGAAATTCCAACATCTACATTCGATGCCGAAACCTATCAAATCAATTTCGATTGACCTCAAATTATGCACACAAGTCATAATTGACATTACGAACCTACCCCCACTTTCAAAATTGTAATTCGACCCAGATATTAAAGAGTCTACTCTCGTTCAAACTTTCAAAAACCTTTATTTTCAGCTTTCGCCAAACGACTCCGAAATGACGTACGGACCTCCAAATCCACATCCGGACGTGCTCCTACGATCAGAATCACCATACGGAGCTATTCTCCTTCTAGGAATTCCAAACAAACATCGATAACAGTAAAACACACTTCAAACAAAACTTATGAAATCGTTCCAAAATGCTAACTTCCCATAATAAGCATCGAAATGCTCCCTGGTCACCCAAAACCCAATCAGACATACGCCCAAGTCTGAAACTATCATACGAACCTACTGGTACTTTCAAATCCCGATGTCGGGATTGTTTACTGAAAAGTCAAACCTTAGTAAACTCTTCCAACTTAAAGCTTCCAAAATGAGAATTTTCTTTCTAAATCAATTCTGAACTTCCCGAAATTTAATCTGACCACACATATAAGTTATAATACCTGAAGTGAAGCTACCCAAGTCCTCAAACCTTCAAGTGACGTGATAGAGCTCAAAATGGCCGGTCGGGTCGTTACATTCTCTCCCACATAAATATATGTTCTTCCTTGAACGTGCTATGAACTGCTACGGAGTTGTCCAATATCACTACTTAACACCTTATGCACCTACCCCTGCTACCACAACCCAGTTGATCACATTAGCTCAAGTCAATCTGAAGATTGTCCCTTTTATTTAGTCAAATAATCCTTAGAGCCAAATTCCAACATGTGGAACTCTCCATCGGTCCTGCTTTCAAGATACGAACACCTTATAAGTCACTACGCACCGTACTAAAACATGATTGCATACCTTTGTTGAATTCACAAACCGTACTAAAACATGATTGCATACCTTTGTTGAATTCACACCGTGCACCGCATGTTTCACATGACCATAATAACATCCTCTGATA
Source organism: Nicotiana glauca (assembly GCA_026770625.1). Lineage (NCBI taxonomy): Eukaryota > Viridiplantae > Streptophyta > Magnoliopsida > Solanales > Solanaceae > Nicotiana > Nicotiana glauca. Next base: position 202,096 of record MU774709.1, read on the forward strand.
ACAATAGCTGAAATTCCACGAATTTGATACCTACAGCACACCTCATGACACATATAAGTCCTGTTCCAACTCTTGCAATGCTGCCACAACGGAAGAGATGTATAAAAATTAATAACTGACTGCCGAGTCAACAAATCATTGGGTCTCTCTTCCTAATAAGTACCATTACCCCATTATGAACCAAATAATGATATTTGCTCTTTAATATGCTTCATATAAATATGATCACATTGATCCGGGTCCAATAATTTTGTGTCACCCAATACAAGTTGTTCCGACAATAAGCCACCACAAACATTATCTAAGATCCCATATGACGCCATCAATGCGCTAACAAGCCACAACTTATATGACACATAAGGAAGAACGAGCTTTGGAAAAGAACTATTTATCCTACGTAATGACTAAGAACGGACATCAAATACTATGAGCCTTACTTGGAGGCAAGAAACAGGACACACAAACAAATATAAAAAATCGTGCTCAAAATTTTACTGTTGCGGCGTGCAACCCGATTCACACACGATACCGTTGCGGCTTGTAACCTGATCCAAACAACATACCCATGGCGTCGTGCCACTCGATCCAACAATATACCCGTGGCGGCGTGCCACCCGATCCACACATGATAATAAATAACCCATCAAGCTAAAATGCTTATACCTACGAAATACCCGAATGTCAACTACAAGCACACAAAGTGCACAATTTAAATATTGGTGGGACGGATAGCATCATAAGCTACAAAACTCAAGCACAACTAAGGTGAAATAAATGACATGCATCTCGAGAGACATCCTGCTCTCACAATACCACAACTACGTGGGATCTCAATACGAGTATGGATAATCATACTGTCTCACAACTCACATGCTACATTAGAGATTACACGGAATAGCTGACAACAGAAATAACATCCAAGGCCTGAAGACTCCTCCGTAAACAATTCTATGTTGAAATAAACACATTCGGCCTGCTATAGAGACCACATTCACATTTTAGGTCCATCCACATACCCCAAGCCAATTCTAATCGTACTGCACTGGGTTGATAATCTCTCAAGGATCCACAATAACCCACTTCCATGATAGATGAGAATAGCCGTTAAATACGGAACAAACTCACACGGTCCACAACCCAAGGAATAGAATGCCTCTTAGGCATAAACTCTCACATTTGCAATATTACCATAACCTCCATACTTGGTTTCAATATTTAACAATCAAGTGACTAACATGTCAAATTTATATGAATTTCCTTGTGGGATATACTCCCACGACCTTACGCACTAGGTAACAAGTCTGCACATCCATACCACCGGCCATACTAATGCTGCAAAGCAAATCAAGGATCCGCAAATCAGTACACAAAGCCTCTTACACATGACATCAACCTCAGGTAATGCTAAATACAATACCAGCTTATTCTAAACATTTGAATCTTTTCTTTCTCATCCGAGCTTGTGACATTCTTGTCAATACCAAACTGCAACCTCGATCCTCAACTTTCAAATTTCATGACGCTCACAGCACCTATCCTACCAATGAGCGAGAGCACAAGAATTCCATCATAACTCTTAAAACACTAATAGAATACATATTTCATCATATAGAAACCTTTTACTTAACTCATTTCAAGAGAATCATTGCAACACGCGATCGAATTCCCACAATCACAGAAAATACAATCCTCAAGTAGGGGTCTAATCCACCATAACTCTTCTGGGGCCCATCTACAATTATTAGACCTTTATAATTGAATACCTCCAAATAAATCAAATTACAACGGACGCCAAGACTCGCACATACTGCCACCAATCACCTGCATAACTTAACACGCTGAATGAACTTATCATTCCCACCACCATACCAATTCAACCATTGCTAACTAAACCAACTTCTTCTAATTTACTCCAGTCTTTTCTTAGAAATAGCAATGGCTCCATTCAAAATATAAAGAACTCAATTCGTACTCATCTTGAGTGACCACATTTTACAAGACCACATTGTCTCAAAACCCACAAATCATCTCATACCCTCCTTGTGCGCACATTCGCATCTGCAATTGGATACCCATTCTAATAATTCCTTTATGAATCCGCAGTTATTTTCTCCCATTCCTCCAATCTACACCACAGACCAAGGATAACATAGAACACTCCAAGCCATTTTCATAATCCGTAGCAAAAGCTCGATACTTAACTATACTACGGACTCAAAATACTTAAGCATCGCACTTTAACTATTTTTTGACTCCACTAGGACCGTTGTTAAGAGTCACCCACTCCGACTTAGTCCCAAATATAATCAAATTTAAACTTTGCTAGCACATGAACACTATTTCAAAGAAGCACCCAGCTGTAATATACTTTTTTAAGCATGTATTCATGTCACAATCCGGATTTCCCACCATCGGGATCGTGATGGCGCCTACTCGTGGTAGCTAGGCAGGCCAACTTAATTACGGTTTCCATTACTAAACAATTATTTAAATAGTTCATGGCATCAATATAAAACAAGAAAAGTAATAAGGACAATAGCGGAAGTCTGATTTATAAATACGAATCAAAATGCGGAACAGTCATTAAAAGCCTCTACCCAAGATTTGGTGTCACATTACTCACGAACTACTAAAGATGTACTAAAAACAATGGTCTGAAAGAAATATATAAGCTATCTATATCGAAAACAATGAGGCAACAGTCTAAAAGAGAACATAAAGAAGAGACGTCGGGCCTACATACGCCTGCAAGGCTACCTCAGTCTCGTATAAATAAAATCCTGCTCCCGTACTACTGTTGCTGCTGCTCCTCAAAACCTGGACCTGTGCAAAAATACACAGAAGTGTAGCATCAGCACAACCGACCCCATGTGCTAGTAAGTGTCTAGCCTAACTCCGGCAAAGTAGTGACGAGGCTAGACTGGACACCACATAAACTTGTGCAGTTATAGATATACAACGAAAACGAAATACCAAACAACTAACAATATGGGAGGGGGAAACATACTATCAGGAGATATCATAAATAACTGAAATCCTGAATAACAACTAAAGCAGCTTAGATTCACAATAACCAAGGAAACAATGTTCAATATAAACACATAGTGTCAACAACTATTGCGACGTGCAACCCGGTCCATAATTACCATTGTTGCGGCGTGTAACCCGATCCACAAATACCACTATTGCGGTGTGCAACCCGACCCGTACCATTTATCAGGTATCATTGTTGTGGTGCGCAACCCGATCCTCATATATCATTGTTGCGGCGTGCAACCCGACCCATACCATTTATCAGGTATCATTGTTGCGGTATGAAACCCGATCCTCATATATCCTCGTTGCGGCGTACAACCGGCTCCACCAATATCATACTTTCTTATCCAAACAACAGTCACAAATACGGGGCAAGAAGTAAACAAACAAGGGAAAAATATCCTGGCAAGGGAATACGACAAAACAATTAAATCCCGGCAAGGGAACAGTATCAATAAACTCAATGCCGCGGCAAGGGAAAATAACAACACAACTAAATCCCGGCAAGGGAGGAAAAATCACCAAAAACAATAACACGTCCCCGCAACGGAGTAATCATCAACTCTTTCTCTTTCTTACGCTTCTCACTTATAATTCATTTAACATCTGAGCCATCGCTCCAAAGAGTCATTTCATATTATATGCCTTCTCAATCCGTAATACAACTCGAGCCATTGCTCTACGGATTTTAGTAATCATAATCCCCGTCTCATGCTCTTTACAGTATATAGAAATCATCAAATAAGCATGGAAGAATCGCAATAATTCAGGATAAATCTCAATATAAAGACACACGGTCATGCTAGACACCGGTGTATAAATACTCGTCATCATGCCTATACACCGTACTCGACACATAGCAATTAACAAATAAGACTCTACTCATATTCCCTCAAGCTAGGGTTAAACCAAACACTTACCTCAAGGCCTTGAAATCCACTTAATCCTCAACTATTGCTTTACCTCGCGGTTCCACCTCCAATACAGTGATATCTAGACATAATAAATTCAATAATATCAATAAAGACTCAATGGCAACATCGCATAGCCTAGATATGAATTTTCTAGCATTCCACCAAAAATACCAAAATTAGACACCGGGCCCACATGGTCCAAACTCAAGGCTCGAACTAAAACCCAATCACCCATAACCCCACGAACTCAAATATATAATTTGTTTTAAGATTCAACCCCAAATTGAGGTTGAATCACCCAAAATTCTCAAAATTCTAACTCTACCCAAAAGCCATAATTTTTACTTTGACTTCATGATTTAGGCTTAGAAACTTGCTAATTAACAAAGGAAAAGTGAAGGAAAAAAGTGGAAAATTACTTACTCAAGTAGTCTTGAAGAATGGGGGATTTAATGGCTCCCTAAAGCTTGGGAGAGAAGAGGGCTCGTGAGAAAAGTGAAGAAATCCCGTGTGTTCTGATTCTGGAAATTAAAAATATAACTGGGCATTTTTACCCTACGCGATCATGACACTGAGGACGCGTTCGCGATGAAGAGAAAACTGGAGGCATCGCGTTCGCGATGGGGGTATGCGAACGCGTAGAGAAAACTGGTGGGGGCCCTGAGATTTCCTTACGCGAACACGTAAGGGTGGAATGCGAACGCGATTGAGGAAGGGTTGTAAGTACGCGAACATGGGGGCCATTCCGCGAACGCGAAGATGGTAAGGTCCAAAGCTATGCGAACGCGGGGCAAAGTCCGCGATCGCGAAGAAGGCCATAGCTGGGCAAAAAATGCAGAGAAATCTGCTACAGTTCCTAAGTGTAAAACACCCCGAACGACCTTCAATTCACTCCCGAGCCCTCGGGGCTCCTAACCAATCACACGCACTAACTCAATAACACCCTACGAACTTACTCGAGCGATCAAATTTCCAAAATAACATCAAAATCATTGAATCAAGCCTCAAAATCATCATTTTCATTTCAAACTTCATAAACTTCCAACCTTAGATATTTAGGTCCGAAACATGCCAAACGACGTCCAATTTCGACCAAACGTCACAGAAAGCGCTTAAACAATATATAAGACTTGTATCGGGCATCGGAACCAAAATACGAGCCTGATACCACAGTCTTTTAATCAATTTTCATTTCCATTTTCTTTAAAAATTTTAGAAAAACAATTTTAACAGAAAAATTCTTTTACTCGGGTTCTAGACCTCGGATTTCGACTCCGGGCACATGCCCGAGTCCCATATTTTTCTACGGACCTTCCGAGACTATCCAATCTCAGGTCCGGGTCCGTTTACCAAAAATGTTGACCAAAGTCAACTGTAATCATATTAATATCAAAATTCTTCAAATTTTTCACATAATTCACATATTTCAACATAAAAATTTTTTGGCTACACGCCCGGACTGCGCACGCAAATTGAGGCAAGTAAAAATAAGGTTTTCAAGGCCTCGGAAGCACGAAACGATGAGGAAACAGGTGATGAACCTTTGGGTCGTCACATCCTCCACCTCTAAAACAACCGTTTGTCCTCGAACGGACAAAAGAAAGAAGTACATGAGTCAGGAAATAGATGTGGATAACGGCTCCGCATATCGGACGCGGACTCCCAGGTTGAGGCGTCAGGGGGCTGACCTCTCCACTGAACACGAACAGAGGGAAAGCTCCTATATCTCAACTGACGAACCTGCCGGTCTAGAATAGCTACTAGCTTCTCCTCATAAGATAAATCCTTGTCCAACTGGACAGTGCTGAAGTCTAACACATGTGTAGGATCGCCGTGATACCTCCGAAGCATAGACACATGAAAAACTGGATGCACGGCTGATAAGCTAGGTGGCAATGCAAGTCTATAAGCCACCTCTCCCACTCGATCAAGAATCTCAAACGGACCAATGTACCTAGGGCTAAGCTTGCCCTTCTTTCTGAACCTCATGACGCCCTTCATAGGCGACACCCGGAGCAATACCCGCTTACCAACCATAAAATCTACATCTCGGACCTTATGGTCTGCATAACTCTTCTGCCTAGACTGAGCTGAACGCAGCCTCTCCTGAATGATATTGACCTTATCTAAGGCCTCCTGAACTAAGTATGTACCCAATAACCGAGCCTCTCCCATCTCAAACCATCCGACTGGAGACCGATATCGCCTACCATACAATGCCTCATATGGAGCCATCTGGATGCTGGACTGGTAGCTGTTGTTGTAGGCGAACTCCGCTAAAGGCAAAAACTGGTCCCACGAGCCTCCAAAATCAATGACACAAGCTCGGAGCATATCCTCCAAAATCTGAATAGTCCGCTAGGACTGACCGTCCGTCTGAGGATGGAACGCTAAACCTGGGTGCCTAACTCTTGCTGAACCGCTCTCCAGAAGCACGAGGTAAACTGCGTACCCCGATATGAAATGATGGATACCGGTACACCATGAAGGCGAACAATCTCTCGGATATAAATCTCCGCTAACCTCTCGGATGAATAGGAGACTGCTACTGGAATGAAGTGTGCTGACTTGGTCAGCCTATCAACAATGACCCAAATGGCATTAAACTTTTTTCGGGTCAATGGAAGTCCAGTAATGAAATCCATGGTAATCCTCTCCCACTTCCACTCGGGAAGATCAATCCTCTGAAACAAGCCACCGGGTCTGTGATGCTCATACTTGACCTGCTGACAGTTCAAACACCGAGCTACATACGCAACAATATCCTTCTTCATCCTACGCCACCAATAATGCTGCCGCAAGTCCTGATACATCTTCACGGCGCCCGGGTGAATAGAATACCGAGAACTATGGGCCTCCGCTAAGATCAACTCTTAAATCCCATCAACATTGGGCACACAAACTAGCTCCTGCAATCTCAAAACACCATCATCACCTAAGGTCACCTTCATGGAACCTCCACGCTGCACCGTGTATCTTAGGACACACAAATGGGGATCATCAAACTTCCAATCACAGATACGCTCCACTAGAGAAGAACGAGCGACCGTGCAAGCCAATACTCTTCTGGGCTCAGAAATATCTAATCTCACAAATTGATTGGCCGAGGCCTGAATATCTAAAGCAATCGGTCTCTGGCTGACCGGGATATAAGCAAGACTATCCATGTTGGCGGACTTCCTATTCAATGCATCGGCCACCACATTGGCCTTACCCGGGTGATATAAGATAGTAACATAATAATATTTCAACAACTCCAGCCATCTCTTCTGCCTCACATTCAACTCCTTCTGCTTGAACAGGTACTGATGGCTCTTATGATCCGTGTACACCTCACACTTCACACCATATAGATAATGCCTCCAAATCTTCAAAGCATGAACAATCGTTGCCAACTCTAGGTCATGAACCGGATAATTCTTCTCATGGATATTCAACTGTCTCGAAGCATAGGAAATAACTTTGCCATCCTGCATCAATACTGCTCCAAGCCCAATACGGGAAGCATCACAATAGACTGTGTAAGGCCCTGAACCTTTGGGTAAAACCAACATCGGTGTCGTAGTCAGAGCTGTCTTGAGCTTCTAAAAGCTCGCCTCGCACTCATCTGACCATCTGAATTGGGAACCCTTCTGGGTCAATCTGGTCATCGGGGCTGGAATAGACGAAAATCCCTCCACGAACCGACAGTAATAACCTGCTAACCCCAAGAAACTCTGAATCTCGGTCACCGAAGCTGGTCGAGGCCAATTCTTGACTGCCTCAATCTTCTTTGGGTCCACTTGAATTCCCTTTGCTGATACAATATGACCCAGAAATGCAACCGAACTCAACCAGAACCGCACCTCAAAAACTTAGCATATAACTGTCTATCCTTCAGAGTCTGGAGAACCACTCTGAGGTGCTGCTCGTGCTCTTCCCAGCTGCGGGAGTACACGAGAATATCGTCTATAAAGACTATCACGAACAAGTCTAGATAAGGACTGAACACTCGGTCCATCAACTCCATAAATGCTGCTGGGGCATTGGTCAACACAAATGACATGACTAAAAACTCCTAGTGCCCATACCGAGTGCGGAATGCTTTTTTGGGACATCAGATGCCCTAATCCTCAGCTGATGGTAGCCAGATCTCAAGTCTATCTTTGAGAACACCCTTGCTCCCTGAAGCTGGTCAAACAAATCATCAATCCTCGGTAGTGGATACTTGTTCTTTATCGTCACCTTGTTCAACTGCCGATAATCAATACACATCCGCATCGAACCATCCTTGTTCTTCACAAATAACACCGGTGCACCCCAAGGAGAAACACTAGGCCTAATAAAACCCTTCTCTAGTAATTCCTGCAGCTGGTCCTTTAACTCTTTTAACTCTGGCGGGACCATGCGATACGGCAAAATAGAAATGGTTTGTGTGCCCGGAACCAGATCAATACAGAAATCAATATCCCTGTCGGGCGGCATACCCGGCAGGTCTGAAGGGAAAACCTCGGGAAACTCCCGAACAATAGTAACAGAGTCAATAGAAGGAACCTCTGCGCTGCGGTCGCGGACATATGCCAGATAAGCTAAACACCCCTTCTCGACCATGTGTCGAGCCTTAACATATGATATAACACTGCGAGTGGCATGACCTAAGGTCCCTCTCCACTCTAGTTGGGGCAATTCTGAAGGCCAAGGTCACCTCTTGGCGTAGCAATCCAAGATGGCATGACACGGGGACAACCAATCCATCCCCAATATGACGTCAAAATCCACCATGTCTTATAGCAGTAGATCAACACGGGTCTCAAGACCCTCATACACAACCACGCAGGAACGATGCACCCGGTCGACTACTATGGAGTCACCCACCGGTGTAGACACATAAACAGGAATGTCCAAAGCATAACTAGACATAGCCAGGCAGGGTACAAAATAGGAAGACACATATGAATATGTAGACCCTGGGTCAATAGCACTGAAGAATCTCTAATACAAATCAGAATGGTACCTGTAATGTCTGCACCTAAAAACTCAGCCTCTGGCCTGGCTGCTTGTTGGCCTCTACCTTTGGTGACCTGAACTCCACCTCTAAGACCTCTACCTCCACCTCTAACACCTCTGCCACCGCCTCTAGCTGGCTGGGCAGGCTGTGGAACCTCAGGTGCCTGAACCATAGCACGAGAACTCTGATGCTGGAAACTGCCATGAACTCGAGGGAAATATTTGACAATGTGCCTCGAATCACCACAAGCATGGTAAGACCTCGTCTGCCGCGGCTGAGCACCCCTCAACCTCGGACAAACCCTCCTGCTGTGACCATACTCACCACACTCATAACATCTACACGAATGCTGTAGCTAAGGGAACTGAGACTGACCCTATCGACCAGAATGACCACTTGAAGTACCATGGGTGACCTGGAGAGCTGACTGAAAAGGCCTGGGAGGATGGCCTCTACCATAAGAACCTCTATCTCCTAACGAGGTACCACTGAATCTACCTACATGACGGTGCCTCTTACCTGACCCATGGCCACCTCCCTATGGCAGAGCCCTCTCAACTCTACGGCCCATATCGGCCGCCTCCTGAAGAGTGATCTCACTCCCGGCCTAAAACACTATACCTGGATGACCTGCCACCGCTGGAGGAACCATTGGAAGCAAACCCGCTCGAATGACACCCTCTATGAGGCCTACCAATCGGACTAGAACGTCCTGAAGAACTGGGGTGGCAATGAACCCTTCTGGGACCTGAGCTGGGCCCACCGGGACTGCTGGGGCTGGAACCTCCTCCACCAAATCAACCTGAGGCTCTGTCACTGAAGCTGCTGCTGGGGGCTCGGATTGCTGCGCGGTAGAAGAGGAAACGCGTGTTCTCGCCATCTGTGAAAGAACAGAGTATAAATTCAACCGGGGTTTGAGAAACAGAACTGCACGACAAGAAAGAACAAATGAGAGATTTTTCCTAACTTAATAGACTCTGGGGAACAAGTACAGACGTCTCCGTACCTACCCCTCAGATTCTACTAAGTTTGTTAGTGAGTTGTGAGACCTATGTAACCTAGCGCTCTGATACCAACTTGTCACGACCCGGATTTTCCACCATCGGGATCGTGATGGCGCCTACTCATGGTAGCTAGACAAACCAACTTAATTACCGTTTCCATTACTAAACAATTATTTTAACAGTTCATAGCATCAATATAGAACATTAAATGTAATAAGGACAATAGCGGAAGTCTGATTTATAAATACAAATCAAAACGCGGAACAATCATTAAAAGCCTCTACCCAAGATTTGGTATCACATTACTCACGAACTACTAAAGATGTACTAAAAACAATGGTCTGAAAGAAATATATAAGCTGTCTATCTCGAAAACAATGAGGCAACAGTATAAAAGAGAACATTAAGAAGAGACGTCGGGCCTGCGGACGCCTGCAAGGCTACCTCAGTCTCGTATAAATGAAATCCTGCTCCCGTACTACTGCTGCTGCTGCTCCTCAAAACCTGGACCTGAGCAAAAATTCACAGAAGTGTAGCATCAGCACAATCGACCCCATGTGTTGGTAAGTGTCTAGCCTAACTCTGGCGAAGTAGAGACGAGGCTAGACTAGACACCACATAAACCTGTGCAGTTATAAATATACAACGGAAACGAAATACCAAACAACTAACAATATGGGAGGGGGAAACATACTATGAGGAGATAACATAAATAACATAAATCCCGAATAACAACTAAAGCAGCTTAGATTCACAATAACCAAGGAAACAATGTTCAATATAAACACATAGTGTCAACAACTATTGCGGCGGGCAACCCGGTCCATCATTACCATTATTGCGGCGTGCAACCCGATCCACAAATACCACTATTGCGGCGTGCAACCCAACCCATAACATTTATCAGGCATCATTGTTGCGGCGCGCAACCCGATCCTCATATATCATTGTTGCAGCGTGCAACCCGACCCATACCATTTATCAGGTATCATTGTTGCGGCGCGCAACCCGATCCTCATAGATCATTATTGCGGCGTGCAACCCGACCTATACCATTTATCAGGTATCATTGTTGCGGCGCGCAACCCGATCCTTATATATCATTATTTCGGCGTGCAACCCGACCCATACCATTTATTAGGTATCATTGTTGCGGCACGTAACCCGATCCTCATATATCCTCGTTGCGGCGTGCAACCCGCTCCACCAATATCATACTTTCTTATCCAAACAACAGTCACAAATACGGGGCAAGAAGTAAACAAACAAGGGAAGAATATCCTGGCAAGGGAATACGACAAAACAATTAAATCCCGGCAAGGGAACAGTATCAATAAACTCAATGCCCTAGCAAGGGAAAATAATAACACAACTAAATCCCGGCAAGAAAGGAAAAATCACCAAAAATAATAACACGTCCCGGCAAAGGAGTAATCATCAACTCTTTCTCTTTCTTACGCTTCTCACTTATAATTCATTTAACATCTGAGCCATCGCTCCAAAGAGTCATTTTATATTATATACCTTCTCAATCCGTAATACAACTCGAGCCATTGCTCCACGGAATTTAGTAATCATAATCCCCGTCTCATGCTCTTTACAGTATATATAAATCATCAAATAAGCATGGAAGAATCGCAACAATTCAGGATAAATATCAATATAAGGACACACGGTCATGCTAGACACCAGTGTATAGATACTCGTCACCATGCCTATACACCGTACTCGACACATAGCAATTAACAAATAAGACTCTACTCATATTCCCTCAAGCTCGGGTTAAACTAAACACTTACCTCAAGGCCTTGAAATCCACTTAATCCTCAACTATTGCTTTACCTCGCGGTTCCACCTCCAATACAGTGATATCTAGACATAATCAATTCAATAATATCAATAAAGACTCAATGGCAACGTCCCATAGCCTAGAGATGAATTTTCTAGCATTCCTCCAAAAATACCAAAGTTAGACACCAGGCCCACATGGTCCAAACTCGAGGCTCGGACCAAAACCCAATCACCCATAACCCCACGAGCCCAAATATATAATTTGTTTTAAGATTCGACCCCAAATTGAGGTTGAATCACCCAAAATTCTCAAAACCCTAACTCTACCCAAAATCCATAATTTCTACTTTGATTTCATGATTTAGGCTTAGAAACTTGCTAATTAACGAAGGAAAAGTGAAAGTAATAAGTGGAAAATTACTTACTCAAGTAGTCTTGAAGAATGGGGGCTTTAATGGCTCCCTAAAGCTTAGGAGAGAAGAGGGCTCGTGAGAAAAGTGAAGAAATCCTGTGTGTTTGATTCTGGAAATTAAAAATATAACTGGGCGTTTTTACCCTACGCGATCGCGACACTGAGGCCACGTTCGCGATGAAGAGAAAACTGGAGGCATCGCGTTCGCGATGGGGATATGCGAACGCGTAGAGAAAACTGGTGGGGGCCCTGGGATTGCCTTACGTGAATGCGTGAGGGTGGAACGCGAACGCGATTGAGGAAGGGTTGTAAGTACGGGAATGCGGGGGCCATTCCGCGAACGCGAAGAAGGTAAGGTCCAAAGCTATGCGAACGCGGGGCCAAGTCCGTGATCGCAAAGAAGGCCACAGCTAGGCAAAAATTGCAGAGAAATCTGCTACAATTCCTAAGTGTAAAACACCCCGAACCACCTCCAATTCACTCCCGAGCCCTCGAGGCTCCTAACCAATTACACGCACTAACTCAATAACACCCTACGAACTTACTCGAGCGATCAAATCGCCAAAATAACATCAAAATCATTGAATCAAGCCTCAAAATCATCATTTTCATTTCAAACTTCATAAACTTCCAACCATAGGTATTTAGGTCCGAAACACGTCAAACGACGTCCGATTTCAACCAAACGTCACAAAAAGAGCTTAAACAATATATAAGATTTGTACCGGGAATCGGAACCAAAATACGAGCCCGATACCACAGTCTTTTAATCAATTTTTATTTCCATTTTCTTTAAAAATTTCAGAAAAATAATTTAACAGAAAAATTCTTTTACTCGGGTTCTAGACCTCGGATTTCGACTCCGGGCACATGCCCGAGTCCCATATTTTCCTACGGACCTTTCGAGACCGTCCAATCTCAGGTCCGGGTCCATTTACCAAAATGTTGACCAAAGTCAACTGTAATCATATTAATATCAAAATTCTTCAAATTTTTCAGAGAATTCACATATTTCAACATAAAAGTTTTCCGGCTATGCGCCCGGACTGCGCACACAAATCTAGGCAAGTAAAAATAAGGTTTTCAAGGCCTCGGAAGCACGGAACGAGTGAGAAAACAGGTGATAACCCTTTGGGTCGTCACAATTCACTACTCAACATATTCTACCATAAATTAATAAGACCTATCTACGTCTTATATCCAAGGTTAAAAAGCTATCCTCCATTACTCAATATAGGCCAATTGGCCTTTGCAATACTATCTATAAAATAATTACCAATCAAGCCTATTATAATTAAAACAATAAGCCCTGAGTAATCGAATTTTTTAAAAGGGCGACGTGCTTCAGATAATGACATCATATTCCAAGAAATCCTTCATTCTTTTCGTAAAAAGAAAGGTAAGTATGCTAATTTCTTACTAAAACTCGCCCTAGAAAAAGCTTTCGATAAAATGGAATGGAGTTTCATTAAAGAAATATTGCACTTCTTTAATTTCCCAAGCCAATTCATAAACTTGATTATGTCATGCATCAACGCCACTCCCATCTCTATCCTTCTAAATGGTCACCCAACACTATTCTTATCACCACGAGGGAAATACGCCAAGGTGACCACTTATCTCCCTACATTTTCATATTATGCATGGAGTGTTTATCACGACACAAATACATACTATAGTGGACTATCAACAATGGAAGGCCATAAAGATATCGAGAAATAGCCCAGTAATTTCTTACCTTTTGTTTGCCGATAATTTTACACTAACTTCCAGGCTAACCACTACAAATGTCCACTCCATTATAGATACTTTTAATCAATTCACACAAAAATCAGAATAAAGCATTAATTTTATTAAGTCAAAATAATATTTCTCAAGAAATGTCACACAAATTGATAAATCATTTGTCCTAGACTCCTTTAATATGAAAGGAGTCCATTTTGAAAAATGCCTGGGCTTTCCCTTATTTGCACAAAGACCTACCAAAACCGACTTTCAGTTTAACCTTGACAACTTTATAGTAAAATTGGCAGGAGAGAAATTCAATATGTTTATAATGGCAGATCGAACTACTCTAATTAAATTTACGTTAAATACTCTTCTTAATCATGTAATGCAAGTCATTTAACTCCCACAATAGGTCATATCCAAAATGAACCATCATTAACGTAATTTCCTTTGGGGAGTTACTCAACACAAAAAGAAAATATACCTCATAAAGTGGTCTACCTTTAACAACCAAAATGTCGTTGAGGATTAGGCATTCAAAATTTGGCTATCAAGAATAATGCCTAACTAGAAAACTTAACATGGAGCCTTTTTAGATCCCCTAGATCATATGGGATTCACTACTACCCGCTATATACATGAACTTTACTCACCAAACTAGACTTCCAACATCTGAAAAACTATCCAATTAGGTTGGAAGTTCTGCCCAAAGGAATTGTTTGGCATATTGCTACGGGCTAGCATATTAACTTTTAGAAAGAACCTTGGATAGGACCAAATGTCACACTTAGAAAAGTCATAGAAGGTCCCTTACCCAACCACAAAGATGGTTCCAAGGTCAATCAACACATCACACACAATTCGATAAATATTACTAGTTTGTCATTTGATCTACCTCTATAAGCTCTTTCATTAATCCGTCAAATTTATGTTTCAACCCTTAATAACCTCCTTTCTTTTGATCAAATAATTTGGAGTCTTACCTCCTCCGGACACTTCTCAGTAAAATATCTATACCAAGAATTATCTGGCACTCATAACCACTACTCCTATACTTGACTTTGGAAATTAAACCTACCTTCTAAGATCATTATTTTCCTGTGGTTAATTTCTCACCAAAGGCTTCCAACCACCACTCGCCTTTAGAAATTACATATCATAACTTCGAACATTTTTACAATTTGCTCACGAAGTGATAAAATAATTAATCATCTCCTATTCCAATGCCCAAACGCTCTCCACATATGGGCCAAATTAGGCATAGCGAACGATCTACAATATATGGATATCCAACACACACCCTACTCAAATCATCCACACTTTACTCCACACCACAAACAATCTTCCTTTAAATATACCTTCACTATTATTAATTCCATATACAACATGGCATATTTGGAACCTCCGTAATCGTTTAAATTTCAGCATCAATCAATCACCCCAAAAATTCAGCAATTAATTTCTCAAGCAGCTGAATATAAATTTATTATTCAGAAATACTCACAAAAACCAATAGTCGCACCCATGTATGTCAAATGGTACCCTCCTAAATTAAACATCGACGGCTCCTCTAAAGGACAACCACCCAGAAATGGCATAGGTGGAGTTTTCAGAAATGATATGAGAAAATGGTTACTTGGCTTCAAGGGCGCAAGACTCACAGGAAACTCTACATATATGAAACTATGTGCTTTGCTACAGGGATTACAATTAGCATGTCATCATCACTTCATCCCACTAGAAATCAACGTGGATTCTACAGAGATAATATCGATACTAATCTATAACAATTTACATTACTAATCAATGCTACTGGAATCCAAGTATTTGCTACGCCAACTGGGTAACCCAAGCATCAAGCACATATACAAATAAACTTGCACAATATGGAGCAATACAAACCTCCATAGAGCAGACTCTCATCCTACACCAACCACCAACTTTTTTGAATCAACAACTTTTGGACGATCAACTGGGCGGTACTTATATAAGCAACACAACGATGCCTCCATCAACAAACAATATGTCTTTTTGTATTCATTAACATGACAGTGGCGATGATATTGTAGCTCAATCTAGGGACCATACGAATGGTCAAAATATCACTTCTTTTTATAACAATCTGCAAAGCATGCACTTTGCTCCTTGTATTGGCTCACTTTTAATTTAATATAATTTCCTCTGTTGACAAAAAAAGTCCATGAAAACCTACCTTGCAAGAAGTTGCCTTATCAAAAGAGGTATGAACCAAAATCATGAACTTCTTTATTCTAAATTTCAGTAGCTTCTCCACTTAAGCTTTGTGTTATTTTCTTACTTTGTATTTTAATTGATATGTCTGCCCAAAAATGAAACGTTTGCCTTTAGACTTCAAGGTTGTGAAGAGATATCTTCACTAATTGTCTTTTCAAAAAAAATGGTGTTTTATTTAAAAATTTGATGTTTTATTTAAATTCTGGATATAAGTTGGGTATTTCGATTATTTAAAAGGGTATTTAAATATTCCAACTTTTTAATTAAGAGTTTCTCATTTTATAATAATATAGATAGATATATGGAGTATGTATTATGTATATTTATATATTAAAATATAAAAATATGTATTTTATCCGCTATATTTTTCAAAGTGGCTATATTGTGTAGTTTTTCCTTTGGAGGAAGCTTAGTGTTTGGGCTTCAGAAACATCTTATTTATATTTGGGCTAATGGTCTTTACACAAAGAGGTTTTTACCGAGCTATACTATAAAAGAAATATATTTACCACCTTTATTTAGGTTCCTTATTAATTACTTTTATATCTATATTTACTAGTTATATATAAAACCATAAAAGGGAAGAAATTCAAGATCCCTTATATCTAGCCTATTAGTTACATGACACACAACCCCCATAACCAATAATTCCCCATATATTTTAAGATTTCTTCCTTTTCCAATGGATTAGAAAAACATATTCTCTCTTTTTTAACATTTACCCAAAATTATTCTTACCCACAGCAAGAAATCTCGCTTAACCACTGTTATCCAAAATCTCGCTTACCCATTGTTATCCCCTCCAAATTTGCAGATTCTTTTCTTCTTCCAAAGCTTTTAGAATTCAATTTCTCTCTTTCTTACTAATCAATCTAAATTTCTATTTCTTATTGATACAATGCAGACGAAATTCAGAATATTGCTTTAGAATCAAGTTATGTGTAAGTTTTAAATTTTATTTTCTTTCTTTCTAAAATCTTTATTATATGTGACTTGTATATGATACACCAATACCCAAAATAATACTTAATACAATACTAATACGATTATATTAAATTTTGAGTGTAGAGTTGTAATTGAAACTTGAAAAAGATGAAGATCATAATTGTGTCGCAATTTTTCAGAAATGTATCGCGATTGTATTATAATTACATATGTATCATAATTGTTGCATGAACTGTTGTACAAATGTATGATAATTGAATATTCTTGTATATTATTACGAGCAGTTGTGAATGTATCACAAGTATGATAATTGTATAGTAATTTAGTAGTATTGTATCAGGTATTATTTTGGGTATTAATACACCAGATACAAGTTAGACAGATATAAGTATGATTCATTGATATTTTAGGCATTGATGTATCTGATATAATTATGATACGTTAATCATACAATTATCATAAAATTTTTGAATATTTTTTAATAAGATAAAGTTGCCGGTAATTGTGGGAAGAGAGAAAATGGAGATTATGGGCGTAGATTGAGGGATTTTGATGTACAAAAAGAAAAGGATATAATTGGATGCTTTAATTGAAAGCACTGTTAATGGGGTTGGAGCCTTTTAAGAAGCAATGTGTACAATTTATAAGAAAATCTAGATACTTGTTAAAAAGATCAAAACATAGAGAATATAGGTAATAAGTTTCTAATACAGTATATCTACATAAAAATCCCTTACACAAATAGCCGGTTTGATTTATGATTTTTTTTCCTGTTCAATACACATTAATTATACATTTCTATGGTTTTACACATATTATATTTATATCATTTATTAGCCGACTATTTTTAATTTAAGCGGTTGAGAGCGATAATTAAAGTTAATTCGTCATTAAGTTTTTAATTGGACATTTTAGGGAGAATCAGAAAGGGTGTCCTCGTGTTCGCCTTGAGTAAAAAAAAATCAAATCAAGAAGAAAGAGGCATTTTCAATCTTCATCTTGTCATCTATATTTTAGTGGGTCTTGGATTGACTTATTAATTGTAAATATTCAACTTGGGTTTCGACTTTTAACTTATTTTTGTATTTTTTATGCCTATAAATAAAGTTTTTAAGCACTTTTTATTATTGCCAAACACCACGCAAACTAAAAAAATATTTAAAAATTAATAAGCACTTAAAATAAATCAATTCAAACACCCTCTTACTAACCTCGCTAATATATGTGATTAATCATCAATATTCTGATATCACCCAGCTGTATTATTCTTTGCAAATTATCAAATGATGCACAAAGAATATACGCCAGTTAATGCAAAGCCGAGTGATAAGCAATTGTGTCTCTCTTGCTTCTTAATCAGTATTCAATTACTTTTTTTCCTTTTCTTTTTTTTCTTAGCCAATCAAACACTACTGTCCAGTATAAGTATCATACTCATAATGCAAAATAATTTCTCAATTACCTGCTTTCCTACAACTAGTTCTTGTGGGTGAAATGTTGTAATGATTTTTCATTTTCCTTTCTTTTTTCTCTTTATTCATCTACTTGTCCGATTAATTTAGTGTTGCACCATATAGACCGACTAATTAAGATTTAATTTTGAGTGGATGGATCCAATTTTGAGTGGATGGATCCTAATCATTTGCGCATATTCTTTTGCATTGCCGGTTAATATATCATTTGTTCAGTTTTAGGTACCGTAGCTATCAAATGCAGCCAAAACATATTCAAGTAATAAGAGGATAAGTACCTGTCATGAGTCATGATGAGAATGTAACACAATTATTATCACCGATGTTTATCAATTTTTGGAGTCACACATATATTTTTTATTTTGTGATTGAGACGTTGAGTACTTATTTATTGTTCCCATGCCCTAAAGTTGGCCCGTAAATAATATTTTCTTCGGTCCACTTTATGATTTTGTAATTGTTTTTACATATATTAAGGAATTCACCTTTTAATATTAATTAATAATAAAATTAATCTTATTAATCTTTAATTTATTCATTAAAAATATAACAAATAGTCAAAGGCTCTTCACTTCAAGGACAATTTGAAAAGAAAGAAGTTAATCCTTCTTAATATCTGAAATCAAATATTGTGGACAAAAAAAAAAGACAAAAAATCTATCAAAATGGACTGAAGTATATGTATATATAAGAGATGCTCCAAAATTCCTAATTAGTACTATCTCTTATCGTCATGATCAACATAATTAATAACATATTCTAAATTTTGGCTGGTGTGTTTTTGCTTCCTTCTTTTATTGTTAATTTTCTGAAAATGGTGTGGTTTTCTCCATCATTCAATAAACATTACTTAAAATATTGAAGCTTTATCAGAGTGATTACTCCACAAATGTTTCTGCGCAACATTAACAAATGGGTCGGTTAGGACCCAGCATAGTCGAAAACATTTTTCCAATTTGTGACATTAGCTGATGACAAGACCGATAATAAATACTTCCTCCTATACAAAATAAGTAATTTTTTTGTCTTTTTCTTATGGTTCAAAATAAGTAATTTTTTCAAATTTTAAGAATAAATTAATTATTTTTTTCTATATTATCCTCGGAGTAAATAGTGTTGGAATATGTGTTAGGAGTGTTAATGTGAGATAGTAAAGGTTAATATGATCAATTCTATTGCTAATTAATGTTAAAAGGTAAATTTCTTAATTTATATAAAAACATCTAAAAAAATCACTTATTTGGGACCGGAGGGAATAAGGTTTGGACGGCTAATTATTGTTATTATTACAACATCTTAATGTGTTATTTCTTTATCGTGGGGGATGAAGTTGTAAAATATAGCATGTGAGTGGGGCTCAAATACAATTAATCATGTCACGAGCATGAGTTGTATAGAGCATGATTGGATATTCCTCTTTTTTGTTCTAGTACTTATAAAGATCAACCTCTTTGCTGGATATTCTAAAATAAATAAAGCTAAACAAACACAGAAATTGTAGAATTTGGCCCACAATTGTCATATTGTTTTCTATTTCTTTATGGAGTTTTTTTATAATCTATTAGACTTTGCGGTTTTATTGGTTTAAATTGAAAAAAAAATAATTGAAATTGCTAAACGCTGAACAAATTATTGAATCATTTGGGCACCAACGGTTTAAAAGGAACGGTAGGCCGGATGAGCATGATTATTTCAGAACTTTACATCATTTTGAAGTTCAGTAAATATTTAGAAAGTGAATAACAATATTTTTTTTTCTTCGCTTTTTAGGACTGTTAATAGAGTAGCATTATCTTAGTATGAGAAAATTGGTTTTCAATTTTGTATTCAAGGGAATGCTCATGATTTTAAAAATTAAGAAGTTTATGGTGTTTAATCAGTTTTTTGCACACTGCAATTTCTAAATTTGGATTAGCAAGAATTCCACACGTAACTCATTTGGTGATCTATAACATCACTCTTGTCCAATTTAGAGAAGGGACATCAGCGTTGGCTATCATTGATTTGTGTTTTTATTGATAATGCATAAATGGTTATCCTACTAATCCCTATCATTCCCACAAAAACATCTTAGATCAAATATTATCCTACTAATCTCCATCGTTCCTTCGCCAGACCTCAGTTGTGAAAATTCATTAGGTTTGTTGTTATTGTTTGTATTCTGAATTTTTTTTTCAATTTTTTTGAAATTTTAATTTGAAAACTTTAAAGAAATTTAGGTGTTATTGTAAAAGCTCGATCAAACGAAAACTTTATGCAAAATCGATTTATTTTTATTTTCAACTAAATATTTGTAATTATAAGTAAATTACACTTTGTTTATGGGTAAATCATGGGAAAAATACATTGTATAGCCGCTCTCAAAATAATACCAACAAATTTATATATATATATTCTATATGTTGTTATATATAAATTATATAAATTTTATATAACTTTTTGGCTATTAAATATAAATAATTTCTGGCATAAACTAAAAGTAATAATACCCCCAAATCATGTCATCGGAGAAAGTAGGCCTTCTTCCCTAAAATGTTACAATATTAGATCCATGATTCCTTTTCAATTGGGGCATTTGCATTTATACCCGCTTTTTGTACCACATTTTAACTTGCACCCGCTTTGCAAAAAAATTATAAGTGTACTCGCTTTTTCACATAACTTCAGCACACGGGGCTGAAGTAGCAAAGGCAATCACGCAAAACTTCAGCACTATAGTAGACGGGCCTAAAGGTCAGCTCTAGAGCTGAAGTTTTTATGTTGTAACAGGGAAACTTCAGGTCTGGAGCTAAAGTTTTTGTGTTGTAATTGGGAAACTTCAACTCTAGAGCTGAAGTTTTTATGTTGTAATTGGCTACTTTTAACTCCCTCTCTGTAATGCACATAATACATGATACTCATCTTCACTGTTATGTTAGCTTTAAGCTTTATTTTAATGATGACAATGCAAAATTAATGAAATGACTAACAACTGAATTACTTTGTGACAGTAGCCAAATAAAATCATCACAAGATAGATGAACTACAGGAGATGACATGTACAAGGATGAAACTACACAAGAATCTAGTCAATATGATTCAGTATAAAGGAATAAAGATGATGTTAGCAAAATAAATTAAAAGAAGAAGAAAGGAGAAATTGTATGAGTTAAGAATAAGAGCTGAAGTTATTAACTACTACTCTAGGGTGAAGTATCATTCTGGTATTGGTCCAAAAAAGATTTTCGATGAAAGACCAATAAAAAATATAGGTTCTGCATTTTGTCTTTTGCTGAGAAGAAGAAAACGAAGGAGGAAGAAAAGGGGGACTGAAGTTATTTAAAAAGTTGGTACAAATTTAAAATTTAAAAAAAATAAATATAAATTAAATAAGAACGACCAAATAGAACGCCCCGTGCAATATTTACTTTTCAACTACATGTACAAATTACAATGGCTAACAGCTCCCAAAAGATGGGGCCCAAATTGTATATGCATCATCCTTACCTTTGGGTATTCGCCATGTTATTCAAAAAGCTGTCATTTTCCTCAACGGTCACTTAATAAAACGGCTACTTGCTTCATATCATTCCTCTTCGATTCTTTTTGTTTTGTTTTGTTTTGTGTGATTGTGGCTGTGATATCCCCAGTAAGAGAAAAATAAAATATAAAAGAAAATAGAGCTAGAAGCTCAACATTTGAGCTTTATTTAGCTTGCTTAGACTAGCCCACCGCCCCAACTCCCCAATGATAAGATTCTTTTGTTGCCTTTTGTTTGTTGTAATTTGAAGGATTATATTTGGATGCATATGATTCTTATAATCAAATTTTAATATTTTATTGGGAAAAAAAATAGCGAAACGCAATTTTCCATTAATATGCCAGCGCAAAATGAATCAGGATTACTTGTAACAATCCAATAAAAAGAAAAAGTAAAGAGAGTACATTTTTATCAGTTTATTGCAAAAAAAGAAGGCGTTACGTTATGCTAGACTTAAATATTAACCAAAGGCCAAAGAGCACTTTGAAAATGCCAGGACAGAAATAGATGGCTCCTTTAATTTTTAAAGGAAAAAAAAAAAAGAATCAATTAATGATGGTATCACAATTTCAAAATTTTGCTTAGCTGCCCTTTGTTCAACTATTTGAAGATTCCGTGAATAAGCTAGCGTTTAACCATAAATCCCAAAGTTATTTTGAAAAATTTGATTTGGGTGAAGTTTGGTTTGAAGATGAAAATGTGTTTGGACATATATTTTCAAAATATATTTTTCAACTTTATTTTGAAAAAATATATATATAATTCTCAAGTTTTGGGATTTTGGAATTTAAGATTTGGCCAAAATATAAACAAATTATGGCAAAACATAAATTTTAAAAATAAATCTCAAATTTATTTTGACAAAATTCATGGTCAAACGGTACCTAAAGTTGCCCGATAAGCAAATCATATGCATTACTATGCTTTCTTAAGAAATATATAACGTGACACTCTGTAGAAGATAAGGACAACAAATGAACGCATAAACAAATCTGTTAACATCCTCTCCAGAACCCTCTTTACTTTTTAATTACCAAAAGACAACACTCTCATTCTGTACCGTAAATAATATGCCATTAACAAAAAGTATCACTTCACGGTGTGGTTTAATGATCAATAAAGTGAATTAAAAGGATATGTGTGGATCAAAATCTGATCAAGAGAACCTCGCTTGAAATAGGGCAATCAAGAATCAATTAGGTTGAGATTGTATTGACAAGCCGAGCAGCTAAGGTCGAGGTCGAACACTCAGATCGGCCAAAACGGCTAGTTTAGTAATAAGATATTTTGAAGAAATATTCCACGGAATATTCTCTGCACTTGTATTTTGTGATAAGTTCTCTCTAGAAAAACTAACTCTCACGTAACTACAAACATTATCTTTACAAAAGATTCTATTTGTTGTTTGTCCCAATTTTCTCACATCAGATCCGAGAAAGCTTTCTATATTCGCCCGTATTGATTGCCTTACATCATTGTTAGAGAGAGAATGAGGCACCTCAATGAATATTTGGGTGAATCATTTTTTCTATTTATATTTATTGTCATTTATCATATTTATTGATTGTCATTATTCCTCATTCATTCATAACAATATCATTAAACACCCCTTGATACCCAACAGCCTTGAATGTGATTTTTATATTATTGATATCCATCAATCTTAGATCTAGGATTTATTATATTTAACTAAAATTTACTCATTATCTTTTATTTAATTAGGTTAACAAAAAGGTTTAACACTTTTTGATCAAACAATTTGGCGCCGTCTGTGAGGATTTTTTAGTTAAAATTTTAGTTTCTTCTAGATCTAAAAAAAAGGGCGCACAAAAACTTTGCAAAATCTCGTATTTCCTTGCTGGCACAAATCTGACATGGCAGGCAATGGAGAAGAAAAGAGAAAGGCGATAGCCGATCTCACCGCCAATCTTCTCAACATTATTAACGAAGTAAACAAAGTGGAGGGTGAAGATGTAACACTAATGTGACGACCCAAAGGGTCATCACCGTATTTCTCCCTTTCTCCGCGCTTCCGAGGCCTTGAAAATCTCGATGGTAGTTACTTTGATTTACGTGCGCAGTCCGGGCGCGAAGCCGAAAAGCTTTTATGTTAAAATATGTGAATTATGTGAAAAATTTGAAGAATTTTGATATTAATATTGATATAGTTGACTTTAGTTAATATTTTTGGTAAACAGACCCGGATCCGTGATTTGACGGTTTCGGAAGGTCCGTAGAAAAATATGGGACTCGGACATGTGCCCGGAGTCGAAATTCGAATTCCAGAACCCCGGTAAAAGAATTTTTCTGTTAAATTATTTTCTGAAATTATTAAGGAAAAAATAGAAATGAAAAT
>MU774710.1:0-15134 GCA_026770625.1 Nicotiana glauca
ATTAATCCACGTGAATCCACGCTAAATGTATGAGAAAATTGCCTAAAATAGGCTAATACAAGTTGTCTCGTGCTCGGCTGCTCAGATAGATTACAAAAACTTGACCTAAAAAAGTAAAATGTTCTATTTATACTACACAGGAAAAATCGAACAAAAATACCCCTGAGGGTCTGTTGTGGACCGCATAGAAATGTCATGCGGCCGCATAGGTTAAATGGTCTTCATATTCTGTCTTCTGGACTTGAGGATGCGGATCGCGTAGAAATGTCACGCGGCCGCATAGGCAAGGTCATGACCGCATAGAAATGTGCGCGGCCGCATAAGGCAAGTAATGCGGACCGCGTAGAAATGGATTGCGGCCGCACTATACAAACTGTCCCATTTTTAGCTCTCTGATCTTATATCCACGCGGACCGCACTGATTTGGTGTGCGGCCGCGTGGAATTTTTCCTTAGAATTTTTAGCCTCTGATCACTCTTCGTTGCGGACCGCGTAGAAATGGATTGCGGTCCGCGTGGAACTTCCTCAAGATATGCCTCTCTGNCTCTGTACTTTTCTGCGCGGTCGCACAACAAAACAGTGCGGACCGCGCGGCTTGGGCTGATACTTGATTATTTTCTGAACATTCCTATGCGTCCGCATTACAAATCAGTGCGGTCCACACAGGTCTCTTTTTCCCAAGTTTCAGTCATCTTCTGGCGCTTGGCAGGTTTCACTCCTTTTTGAGCCGATTTGTGATATTCATCATCTAGTCGCTCAAACCTGCAATCAAACGCAACTTATAAGCAATTTAGGACTAATCAAGAGCAATTTATGCACAAAGCTTAGGTAAGAATGGGTATAAAACATGCACAATTCATAGTTATCAGTGAGCTTAACTTCTTCTTAGGATTACAAATCAAACAAAGTCCTAGTGGAACCATGATCCATTAGCAGAAGTATGCAAAGGAGCTAATCAAAAATTTTAAAATGGAAGAATCCAAAGAAATAGACACACCCATTGCAACTGCTACTAAATTAGATGTTGATGAACTTGGTTCATCAGTTGATCAAAAGTTGTATAGGGGTATGATTGGTTCACTTGTGTATCTTATTTCTAGCAGACCTGACATTGTTTTCAGTGTAGGGCTTTGTGCTTGCTTTCAGGAAAATACTAAAGAGTCTCACCTAACTGCTGTTAAAAGGATACTAAGATACTTGAAAGGCACTACCGATTTGTGTCTGTGGTATCCCAAAGGTAGCAATTTTAACCTAGTTAGATATGCTGATACTGATTATACAGGTTTTCTAGTGGATAGGAAGAGCACCTCAGGTATGGCACACTTCCTTGGTTCATGTCTTGTGTCATGGGCTACCAAAAAGCAAAATTCAGTGGCCCTATCTTCTGCTGAAGCTGAGTATGTTGCTGTTGCTTCTTGTTGTGCTCAATTGCTATGGATTAAACAACAACTGGTAGATTTTGGTATTGAAGTGGGATGTATTACAATATTCTATGATAACACTAGTGCTATAAGTATGACAAAGAACCCGGTTCATTATAAAAGGACCAAGCACATAAATGTTAGACACCACTTCTTAAGAGATAACTATGAGAAAGGATTGATTTCAATAGAATTTTGTGCTGCTAATAAACAAATAGCTGACGTCTTCACTAAAGCACCAAGTAGAGAAAACTTTGAGAGGAACATGTTGGAATTAGGGATGATTAAGATCACCTAAAAGGACCAGTTTAGAATGCACAATAAAAAAAGGGAAAAATGAAAAAACAAATATTTTTTTTGGTTAGGAGTTCTCACTTTGTGTAAATATCTAGACCAATTCTTACTCAATCTCATACTTTAGTCAGTATACTCATGTGACATGTATATATATGACTCACTGATCTCTTACAAAGTTTTTTCTATTATGACATTTGAGGCATGTTCAAGAGAGTTCTACTTGAAGAACCTGGTTCATCAGTATATACTCATGAGAAAGTTCAGGTATATTTTCTATACTTTGCACAATTAGAAAGATTAATTTTCCAATCATGAGCAAAAGTCATACTTTCATCAAACTCCCAGAAATTCTATCCATTGAGCATTGAACCAGTTCCGTTTTCCTAGAACTCTAAAAACGGGATTTTTGCCTAAAATCTAGCGATGCCTAATAATCACTAAAGAGACCAGAATTCTACTTTGATTAGACTCCTAATTGAATCCTGAAAAAGCTGTCGTTATCTCAATTAATTCTAATCACCTTAAATACTCACCACACCCTTCTTCATTATTTTATAACAATCAAAAACCCCTCTTCAGTTTTGATCATTTCTTTTCTCTCCAAAATTCCCAAATCTTCTCCAGAAATAATTCACTATTACTAACCCCCAAGATAATCCAGGCACTCCCCCACCAGTATCCCTTTCTAATACATCTTTATCTACTCCTCCTAGTATTTTCCCAAAACCTAGGTTTCGTAGACAGAAAATGTTGGCTAGAAAAATTGTGGCTTCTGGGTCTCTAACAAAAGCCATAAATGAGAAATTGAGGGCTAGCCAGAAGAAGAAAAGCCCTGCTCGAGAATCTGACTCCAGCTCTGAGTCTGAAGCCTTTATTTCTGCCAGCGAAGGTGAAGAACATGGGTCTTTACTGGCAAAAATCAAGAAACCCCTGGCAAGGTAAATACTTATTTGGTATTTTCTGATGTGGTTGAAAATGTAGATAATAGGTTTGTTTTGGTTTGTTCTGTGAAAGATGTAAAGGGGGCTGAGTCAAGTAAAATGCGGAGGTAAAAAGAAAGAAAAAGTAATTGGTATCTATGGAGGTGTTGAAGAAGGTGTCAACAAGTCAGGGGGAAGTGGTTCTGGGGAGGCGGCTGAAGGGTTTGTTAATCTAAGCAAGCAAAAAGATGAACCTGGGTCATCTGCTGAGGAAACTCTGGCTGATCTTCTGAAGAAGGTTGGGGCCAGTTATGATCCAAAGAAGCGCAAAACTTCTTCACAAAAGGCTCCAACTGCTTCCAAGCCAACAAAGAAAAGCAAAGTGTCATCTCCAAGGCCTACTGTCCCCTCAGTACCAAAGGGAAGAGCTGCTTGAAGCAGGGTCAAACAAAGTGAAGCAGAGTTACAGAAAGCTCTGGAAGAAAGAAGGAAAAAAAAGAAGGAGAAGGGAAAAGCGAAGGTTGTGGAAAGTTCTAAGGCTGTAGAAGAAGAAGAGGAGGAGATGGAACTAGTCCATCAAGAAAGAGGAACAACTGTGGAGGTTCCTACACCTAAACCAAAAAGATCCAAGACTTCTTCCAAGAAGTCTTCCTCTAAGCATGTATCTGCTGAACCCTCTTTAACCAAAAGAACTAGATCTGCTGTAAAAGTAAAGCAAGTAAAAATTACTGAATAAGAAGAAGAATGGAGTGCAAAAGAAGAAGAGGAGGAATTTGAGAAAGAGCAAGATAGATTTGCCATCTTTGGCAGAAGAAAGATATTGAAAGGAAGATTGTTGAAAGACCTGGATGAGCTAGGAATGAGAAGACTGGTGGATGCCCTAGCTGCACAAGGGTGGAAGGACACGGTCTTTGAAATGGATGGGAAACTGGCCAGGAAGGAGTTGATTGAGTTTATGGCTAATGCCACTGTGAAGAATAGGGTTGTCACCAGCATGGTGAAAGGAGTAAAGGTGCAGTTTGATGCACCTAAATTGGGTGAGATTCTGGACATACCCAGTGTTGGATATGATGATTATACTAGGCAAATATGGTCTTGTCTAGATTCTCTCCCTACTGCTCTCCAAATCACCAGAAATTTTTGTGATACTGCAACTGCTGAAGATGTGCCTGAAGCCAGGTTTGTGCAGAAAAGTGAGATGAGGGCTGAGCACAAGGTCCTGTTTGAGTTTGTTAACAAGTGCCTACATCCCAGACAGGAGAGGAGACACACTGCCAACTACATGGACCTGGTTCTTATGGAGTGCCTTGTGAGGGGAATGCAGATAAATTGGCATGCTTTTATTGTCAAACTGCTGGATAGGGTTGTCACGCCTCCTTTTTCCGAACTTTTATCCGGCTTTTACTACACCCCGGGAAGGGATATAATAAAGAAAGGAGTTTTTCCAATTTAAGGACAATCGAAACGGGATTCATTTTTATTTAAAATTCAGAGTCGCTACTTGGGAGATTTATGGTGTCCCAAATCGCCGGTTTGAATCCCAAATCGAGGAAAGGTTTGACTCTGTTTAACAGTCACGAACCAAAAATTCGGGTAAGGAATTCTGTTAACCCGGGAGAAGGTATTAGGCATTCCAGAGTTCCGTAGTTCTAGCACGGTCGCTCAACTGTTATATTTGGATAAAATTTAATTTTTATACATGTTACCCTATTTGTGCAATTTTAGAATTAATTACCGCTTTTTGTCAATTATTTTATTTAAGAAAAGTGAACGTTGTTTAAGAACATGTTTTCGGATCACGTCACATGAAATGCACCCGGATCCTCAACACATTCTTATTCAACGTTTTTGGATTTAGATTTGGGTCGCATGAAATGCACACCCGTATTAGGAAAGTAAGATTATTAAAAATCGCGCCTAAAGTTACTATCGTATTGTTATCTTTTGGGAAGGCCGTGAAATTCGCTAAACGGCCTATCTCGAATACTAAGTATTTTAGTAAGTAATTAATGAGGGCCCCGCAATTGTATATTATGATTTGGCGAGGCTCGTCTCATTTTATTATTAAGGCCAACTAACAATCTAAAAATTCTCAATTTATTTGTCTCTAATAGTCAATTAATTCACGAATATAATTTCGAATCTCGAATTCAAGTCCGAGTTTAAACAAAAGGGTAAAACCTTTTAGCTTAAACCCGTTACTTAATTCAAGACCCAATTTTATATTTATGGATTAA
This sequence comes from Nicotiana glauca, assembly GCA_026770625.1. Taxonomy (NCBI): domain Eukaryota; kingdom Viridiplantae; phylum Streptophyta; class Magnoliopsida; order Solanales; family Solanaceae; genus Nicotiana; species Nicotiana glauca. The sequence continues at coordinate 4,876 of MU774710.1, forward strand.
TTTTCCATGTTCTTATTGTATATTTTATTACATTTGGACTTCCAATTCTTATTCAAACCTCAACAGCGTTTTTAAGCCTCAAGCTTGGCCCAGTAGATTAATAGAAGATCCAACTCATGCATCCATATCAGATTTAACTATCAGCAATTAACCGATTCTATTTTTTATACGACCAATTGAACCAGCCAGTTTCACAAATTAATGGACGGACGTGATCTCACATGCTTGTGATTGTGCTATGTTTAATTCTAACAAATCTAGAATTCCAATACTCCCGTTTTTTTTACTATTACTTTTTGATTAAGCAATTGATAATAGTCAACTGATCACCTTGAAATTAATCGCTATAGTAAAACGAATCCAGTACTGATATTACTTCAATCTAATTTTAAAGATTAGGATAACAAAATAAAACAACGATACCAATAAATTTGAATTAATAAGCTATAAGATCACTATGATTAAACACAATCCTGATGATGAAAGTAAAATAATACTAAGTGATTCATCTCACTTCTAAATGGCCCGTAAATGCCTTACAGTGGAGATGATCAACAAAATTAATGGATTGTTCTGTCAAATTAACAGAAGACCAAAGTGTATATGACTTTAACAAATAATAGCACATACAATTCACACAGTCCTATTTATACATTTGTAATGAAATGTTAGATCAACTACAATTCAAACTGAATAAATTCAATAGGCAGACAGCAGAGCAGAACTTCATTCACTCAAAACTTGAGAATACAATAGTGTACCTGAGATGTGAAATTCAGAAGAAGAAGAGAGTGTCAGCAATGTTTTTGTTGGAAAATTATCCAAAAAATAGCAACAACAACCAAACTCAGCAGTATATCGTCACAGAACAGGCCAGGACTTAATTTTGAAAACCATAAATGCAGGCAGACTCAACAGATCACTTCAACACACTTGAAACACACTCCTAATTCTCAAAGTTGAACCTAGATGCATCTGAAATCTCACTGGACCTAAAACACAACTGAAATTCAAACTAATTAGGCCCCAAACTCAACTCAACCAGTCATTAATCACTTCTGAACACCTTTAGAGTTATAGCCTCAAGCCGAAATGAAAAATACCAAAGGAAAACTGAGAATTATTAACACTAGTAATGAAATAGTGAAATTATTTTTTTTTCATTTCGGTTGTTTTTGTATTTTTGTATATGTGAATTCAAATGCAGATTTTGAAACTAAGGAGAAGAAGAACTGCTCAGTGAAGTTTTTCTGGTAGGATTTCAAATCTAGAAGAAGAAATTGGATATGAAATTCTTAATTTCAGATCTGAAACCTAGTAGATATTTTTGGGGACCTATTGGAGTTCAAAAACTTTTTTTTACAGGTAGAAGGACTACCTATTTATAGACGCAATTGGGAGGGAATTTCATATTTTCATTTTACCTTTTAGTCCCTATGTTATTTCTATTTTTCACCTCTTATTTCTTACTTGTCTTACAAGTTACTACACCTAGTTTATTAAAACTTATACTAAAGCCCATTCTAGAAGGTTCTAGTTGCATCTATCATGTTCATATTCCTTTGAAATACCTATTCTACCCTCACTTGCATTCTAAAATTACCAAATTTGATTAAACTACCCTTTTCCCTTCCCAAAAATACCCTTCAACTAAGCTGTAATTACCATTAAACTATTTGCTTTTCCAAAAGTGCCCCCACTTTACTCTTAGAATTACCAACCTTTTCTCAATCAAACCCTAATTAACATCTACCTGCTATAAACACACTTATTTTGAACCTATTTTATTAAAGCTAGGCAGTAATCTAACAAATTCTCCATTAAGCTAATTAATCCCATATTAACATCAATTATTGGAACTCAAACAATATCAATTAAAAAATAGAACAAGGTAAATCTGCTAACCACAAAATTAACAGATCATGATCCAGTTAAATCCAATCAATCTCAAAACAAGTCATCCAAACAAGGTTAAATTGAAACCCTAATGCTAAAATAGATTTCAAATTTACTGATTAAGGCTAAACAAATTAAACGAAATCAGAAATCATAAGAGAAAAGAAAACAGGTTTGCTAATTAACACTCAGATCAAAGATAACCCAAACGGTTCTAATAACCCTAAGTCTATACTACACCATCTTGGAATAACAGTAACAAAGAAAACAGAGGGATGAAAAGAGAGCATGCAAAAGAAGCAATACGAACAGAGCATACAGAAGAGGGAAAATACAGAAGATGATAAGAGAGAGAAGAGGCAATACAACCAGAGCATACAGAAGAGGGGAAAATACCTAATCGTCAGACTTAAACCAACAAATTAAGTAGGCGACAAAATCTTGACCATTTGACAGCGGATGAAATAATCACTGGACGACCTCCAACAAGATTTCATGGAAGATGATAACATATTTGTAAAGGGGGCATCGATACGGTGCGGGGTGTGAGTTTGGTGACGTTTTATGGTGGCGCCGCCATCGGAGGACCCAAAGGCGGCGCTAGGGTTCATGAGGATTTGAACAATTCCGATGGGATTCGTGGAAAGAAGGTTAAGGATTTGAATAGAGGAAGGGAAGAGGATCATTTTGGTGTTGGTTTGGTTGGAAACGGGAGCTTGCCGATGGCAGATATATGGTGGAGATAGGCGGAGGCGGCAATGGCCAGGGAACATGAGGAAGAAAGGGGTCGTTTGATTTTTGGTTAATGTGATATGATTCAGACAATATTATGCAAAAATGTAGATGGAATTCTAGCCGTTGGATCAACTTCAATTAACGGCTCAGATCTACTCCAATAAAACGACGTCGCTTTGAAGCTTAGGGGGCAATGAACCGGTATTTAATTGGGCCTGGGGACGGGTGTCCTGTGTTTGGGTAAGGTAGATTTGGGCTAGGTTTATTTTGGGCCCAAATTAATTGTTTTTTTTTTAATTTTCTTGTTATTTCTTTTTGATTTTTTTTTTTGTGTTCATTTTCATTTTTGTATTTTGTATTTTTACTTTCTATTATTTTTTTCTGAATTTGTAAAAAATTGAAACAAAACCTAATTAAACAATTTAACTTCTAAAGTCATTTAAAATCAATTATCAATTAAATTTGCATAGGAACTATTTTTTGTGAATTTCTTTAAATTTTGTTCTAAAACAAATCAATGCCTAATTAATATTAAAATGAAATTAAAATCCTAAATGCAAATGCATTTTTTGTATTTTTATATGACTTAACATGCACAAATAACATGCAAACAATTAACACAAAATTCACAAAAATTGTAAAACAAGAAAAATCTTTTGTTTGGATTTTATGGAAATAACTCATATATAGGGCAAAAATCACATGCTCACAGCTGCCCCTTTTTGCTCGGAAACATGAAGAGTTTTCGTGCAAAGATAAGTGAGCAAATACGAGTGATTTTTGCCCGTTCGAGTATTCCGTTGTGAAGCATTTTGAAAAGTTTTGACCGCGCCCTGCTTCAGAGGTTGCCTACATATCCTGGGCTAAATAGGAATCAGGTCAGTTTAGTTCGGGAATGTCTGGTAGCTGGGACTACCAGGAGCTGTGATTTCACTACTGTTGCTGCTGTTACTGCTTGCTGACCTCCTTATTAAACCATGTCAAAATAAAAAGAAGCTAGCCTAAGCTATGCTCTATGAGTGACAAGAAATCCTATCTATGCCTTCAAACTTGCTCTTGTGTTGCCTTGAACTTGTATCTTGTGTTCTTTCAATGATATTCTTGTTGTTAGCTTGACGATGTTTTGCCATTTCTCTTGATGATTCTTGAATACTTCAATTTGAAATATGTGTCCATTCTTCAGGTGGACTCATGCTTGCAATGCTTGAAAAATATTCCCTTGTTTTCCAGGTGGGCTCCTGTTTGTGACGCTTGAAAAGTATTCCCTCGTTCTCCAGGTGGGCTCCTGATTGCGATGCTTAAAAAATGTATTCCCTTATTTTCCAGGTGGGCTCCTGATTTGAAAATGTATTCCCTTGTTCTCCAGGTGGGTGCCTGCTTGCTGCATTTGAAAAGATATTCCTTTGTTCTTCAGGTGGGCTCCTGCTTGCTGAATTTTGAAAATCTATTCCCTTATTCTTCAGGTGGGCTCCTGTTTGCTGAATTTTGAAAAATATTTCCTTGTTCTTCAGGTGGGCTCCTGCTTACTACAATCATACAAAACGAAGAAAAATTTCTGCCCCAGTCTGATAACTGGGCGCATTGTGTTACCGAATATTAAACTTGAGAGATAAGACTTGCATTATTCTTCCCTTGTTCTTCAGATGGGTGCCTGACTACTTCAACTTTGAAATGTATTCCCTTATTATCCAGGTGGGCGCCTGATTGCTAATACTTGAAATGTATTCCCTTGTTCTCCAGGTGGGCTCCTGATTTCAACAAAATAGACGGACAAAGAAGATTTTTCTGCCCCAGTTTGGTGGCTGGGCACAGGGATGAGTGTTAAACTGAATTATTTTACCAAGTATTATAAGAACTTACAAGCTAAGTCCTATTATCCAGGGAGGTCCTGACTATCTCTTCTAAAGGTGTTACTTCCATTGTATTTGTTATCAAATGTCGTAAACTATTCCCCATTATCCAGGAGGGCCCTGAAAACTTCTATTATGACTTCCCCCACAGCTTGTTATCTAACAGACCTTAAAACTAGGTCCCATTATCCAGGAGGGTCCTGACAACTTCTATTACAACTTTCAATGTATCTTGTTCTTAAAACTACGTCCCATTATCCAGGAGGGTCCTGAAAACTCTTAATTGAAACCTATTGCAAACATTAGAACGAACTTATATTCCTTTGGGTATATTTTTGCTAATTTGTGATTCTCATGATTGTTTTGAAATTTAAACTAAGTTCCATTTTCCAGGAGGATCCTGAGAATTTCCAATCATACCTGTTCGGTCCTGCATTTCTTTACGGAGGATTTCTCCGAAACATCTGCCCCTGTTTCAATCAAAGAAAATCTTGTCAGTTTTAAATGTGGTGGTTGGTTTGTGGCCTTGAACTTTGATGACGATTGCTCTTTCACTTCCCATGATAACTGATTTCCACTTGAATGCCTTGCCCATTTTTCCCGTCATCCTTGTCACAGAAAATACCTCTTCTCTGTTCAAACTCGCATCCTTTATGGCCTGACATTTATCAATTCCTTGTTTTCATAAATCTCAAAGCACGACAATTGCCATCCTACTCAAAGTGTATGTTGCTCTTTCTTGATGGATCCCACTAGCTCCGATCTTGAAGTCTATTGTTCCTTCACTTTCCATGATAACTAACTCCCAATCGAGGACTTTGTTTGTTTATTGGTTAACCACTTTCTTTGTTATCCTTGGCATAGAGAATATCTCCTATCCGTTCACCACCCCTTCTATCTTTGTTGCTAAACCCTTGTATTCTAAATGAATCTTCAAAGCATGTCAATTGCCACCCCTCAAGGTGTATATTGTTCTTTTCTTGACCTAACCACTGGCCCCGGATTTCATTTGAAGACCTCAATCGTTCCTTGACTGACTACTTCCTTTATCAAAATATGCCTCTCCTCCGTTCTAACCCCATACTTTATTTGTTGTATTGCTCCTGAATTGACACTTACCCACCTTTTTGTCTCCCATAAACCCCAAATCATTTTAATTGTTACCAACTTCAGTTCACATGTTGCTCTTTTTTGATTTAAATCAACGCTCTTGCCCTTGAAGTCTATGGTTCCATCGCTAGCCATGATAACTTTGATTTCTTTTTGGGAGATCTTGATTTTCATTGGTGTCAATCCTATTACGGGAAATTCTTTTAATTTGTTCAACCTCGCTCTTCATCTGTTGTGTTGTTCATGAATTGATGTACACCTAGCTTTTGTATTTCACAAGGACTTCCAAAGCATGTTAATTGTTGCTAATTCAATCATGTTTGATGTTATTTCCTGACTAATGACAATTTGATGTGATGGCCAGATCCCATTTTGTGCAATTGGAAAGCTTGGTGGCAGATTTTGAAATCATTTCTCACTTGTTATGGCCAGACAGATTCAAGAAGAGGGAAAGACAAGGTGGGAAGAATAGAGTGAAAGAAAAATGGAAAGAGACAATTCCTAACAAGAAACCTATAGAGTAACAACCCATAGGATGTGGATACCGACTCAAGCAACCTTGACATGCACTTGCAGCCTTTTCTATATAGCAAATATGATGTTCAGCTCTTGTTGCAATTTTTTGCCGTGAAACTGGTCTTCAATGCTCCATTTGCCTGATCTGGTTCATAATCCTTAGTCGACTTGTAATGCCCATAGGGTTTTCACCATCAAGCCTCTCTCATTTTGATTTTTCTCTCAACTCACTGTTGCCTTACGGTTCCCGTGAAGGTTTTCACCAATAAGACTCTCTCATTTTGATTTCTCTCATCTTGGGGTCCCGTGGTGGTTCTCATCATCATGACTCTCTAATTCTTCATTTTCCTTTGTTTGGACTGGAGTGTTGCCCCTGATGTGATTCACCTTTGCTCACTTGACTCGGCATTTCTTAAAGATTGATCGGAAGGTCTTTCTTTGGACCGTAATGTGGCTTTTGGATGGGTTTGGAAAGAAGGGTATAAAGGCTCAAGATAATTAAACATGGGTTAAAGAATTACAACTTTCGGAATCATATTTCTCGCAACAACCATAACTTCTGCCCCAGCTTCCTTCTTGGAGATTCTTGGATTTTTCTTCTGTTGTGACTGAACCTCAGTGAGGTTGCCTACGTACCCTTTCGGGATCAAGTCAAACGTAATTTAGGCAACTACATTTGTTGTTGCGATGTTTTCCTTCCTTCCATTCTTCTTTTCTTTTCATTTTCTTTTCCTTTCTTTTCTCTTTTCTTTTTCTTTTCTTCTTTTTTTCTTTTCTTTTCTTCTTTTTCTCTTTTCTTTTCTTTCTTTTCTTCTTTTCACTATTTTTCTCTTATTTCTCCACTTACTTCCCCATTCAATCCTCGAGTTTTGTTGTTGATTCCGAAAGAGGGATACGAAAGAAAATCTAATAAGGCTCAAAGGGATAACAAAGAATAAAGTGTTTGGATAGCAGAACAAATGCCTTCGTCATTCCAATCTTTAACACATACCAAGTACAAAACACCTTTTGATTGATTCACATATTTGCCTTCTGTTTTTGCCGATTCCTAACATCATTGGACGACAATCTCGGTACCATGAATGGTCCCTTTAGACTTGGGGCATTCTTGCCTTTGGTTTTAAACCGATGAGGCATGATGCATTTTCACAGTATTTCTTTATGCTCTATTTTCCCCAGTTTCACTGGATTCAGGCTTCAAATTATTCCAATAGATTCTTATTTCTTTCAAGTGCCCTTACATCTTCAACATTGTTTCATTGCTAAACTGACTTTTAAACGGGCTGAGAATTACGCATGTCATGTCACTAGAATCAGCATGAAAAGAATAGTAAAATGATTAGAAATGAAATGGCTAGAAATGTCAGGAAACAGAGAATTGTATTAGACTGATGGGTTGAAACAAAACGAACAGACTAGACTAGAATTACAAACCTAGACGGCACTAAAACAAGCTATTATTATTAAACAAAGCAAAGTGGAAATATAGAAGGGTTTAACTCTCAAGACAACATCCGGATTACAACCCTGAAATAACCCGAACCCTCAGAAATGAGACCAAAATAAGCCACCAAAACTCCACTCTGGGTGATCAAAAAATGGAGAATTTCCCAATTACCACGCCCAGCATTTTAGCCACTGAGTTTCACATAAATATTGTCAAGACCATTATTGACTTTAATCAACACATTCCAAAGATAAATCGCATGCTCCTTGTCATTGTCATTGACCACAATTACTCCTACTTGAATCATTCTTTCTATTCCCCTTTTCAAAGATCGACAATATTCAATGCTATGCCCTTGGACATTAGAGTGGTACATGCATCAAACAGTAGGATCAAAGCCTTTCACCTTTGGGTATGGAGTATATCCAAGGAGTGACTTAATCAGACCAACTCGTTTTAGCTTTTCGAACAAGCTTGTGTAGGATTCGCCAATGGGCGTAAAATTATCCCTTTGCCTTTGTTTCTCTCCAAGCCTCCATTTTCCAGTATTGTTGAGTACTTGAAAGTGCTGTACACGAGTGTTTCGGGCTATTGGTGCTTGCTTCTAGGAGTGACTTGGTGGTGGGACAAATGACCGAATGTTATTTAGTAGATGGGGTGGCTTTTGTGGAATTTGGGGACGTTCACGGGGTTGGTATTGTGATTGACAGTGTTTAGCAAGAACAACCACCGGACCTTGTCGTTGGCGGAGGCTATGACCTAATGGTTGGACAAAAGATCGGGCATTTTTCGGGGAATTGGTTTGGGGTTGGTTTTTAGGTTGAGCAGGTTTGGCAAGAACAATTATCGGACCTTGATGTGGATGGGACTCAGCAACATCTTTTCCATCAATGTAGTACCTTCCCGAGCAACCTGTTCGTTCCACTTGAGCCAAAAATCCTTAAAGCTCTCCTTGGGTTTCTTTTCGTCTGAGATAGGGAAGGGCAATTTGGGACAATGTCCTTATTGTACTGAAAATGTCGCACAAAATTTTGAGCCATGTCACCCAATGTAAGCCATTTGCCAACATCATGACGATTATACCATTCTAAAGCTGCCCCAGTCAAGCTCCTACTAAAGTATGCTATCAACAAATCATCTTTATCACCGATACCTTTCATTTCATTGCAATAGACCTTCAGGTGAGTTACCAGATCTCCATTCCCATCATACAAGTTAAAACTTGGCATTTTGAACCCTGCGGGCAGGCGAACATCAAGGGATACAGACGATTCTTTGTAAGCCATGTTACCATGGTCTCCCATTCCTTGTATGTTCTTTAAGGATTGTTCTTTTGGCCTTATGGTTATTTCATTTTGCCCTACTTTCCCTGTGACCTTTTCATTTTCGTTACGAATCTCATCCCGAAGGCTCTTCCCGTATTCATTGTTAGAAGTAGTGGATATGACAGTAAACATTGGTGGTGGCGGGGGTGGTGCCCTCCCAGTCACCCAGGCTTGATACATATCTGCCATGTGTAGTCTTAACATCCGCACCTCTTCACTCAACCCATTATCCCATTCATCCACTTGTTGTCAGGTACCGGTATTAACCATATTAATTTTATTGTTATTTGCCATTGCCTTTTGTTGTCGAGAAGAATTACCACTTTGGAAACCACAAACCAACCACCTTTCTGGAATGAAAATATGAAACCACCATGTTAGCGTTAAGGCATTGATTTTTCCTTTTCTTTCTTTGTTTTCCGCTATTTTTTTCTTTTTGCCTTTATGGGGCTCTTCCTCTTTTTTTCTTTTTCTTTTTGGTTATGGTCGAATCCTATGTGGATTGCCTACGTATCATGACCCCGCGTGAATCAGACCGAGCGTAGTTCTTGCAAATTAATGCAAAAATAAAAAATTATTTATTGGGAGTTTCGAATTTTTCTTTGAAGGGAAATTACAGAAGCAGACTCCAACTACCAACTCGATGATTAACATTAGATCAAGAATACATCGAAACTTCACATCTTGGGGCCCGTGGGGCATCACTCGGCATTGCCACAGGCTTCCGCAAGACTGAGAATGTTTCAATGTCAACTGAGACTATTTTTAACAACAACTGGCAATGTAATGACTTATTTTGACAAAGTGGCTATTTTTTGCAAAATTTCAAACTCAATGATTAAAAACACATCAAAATTTCTCATCCTGGGGGCCCGTGGGGCATCACTCGGCATCGCCATAGGCCACCACAAGACTGAGAAGGTTTTAATGTCAATTGTAACTATTTTTTACAACATTGGCCATGTAATGGCTTATTTTGATAAAGTGGCTATTTTTGCAAAATTTTGTTTAAAAAAGCTACAAACTCAAAATTTCTCATCCTGGAGCCCATAAGGCATCACTCGGCATCGACACAGGCCAGCGCAAGACTGAGAAGGTTTCAATATCAACTGGGACTATTTTTTAACAACAACTGGCCATGTAATGGCTTATTTTGACAAAATGGCTATTTTTTGCAAAATTTTTGTTGAAAAGCCAAAGCTCAATTTTGCGGATACGGCCTTTCAGCACTTCCGAAAAGGAGATTTTAAGGCTGTTCCCGCAAACCGTTTTGAAAATGACTCAAGGTGGTTGTTCTTGCAAAAATGGCCTTCCGGCGTCCTTTTGAGGGACATTTGGCTTATTTTAAATAAGAATGACATCACCCGACTTATTTATAAC
>MU774710.1:16293-33012 GCA_026770625.1 Nicotiana glauca
TTTAAGATTCAGAGTCGCCACTTGGGAGATTTATGGTGTCCCAAGTCACCGGTTTGAATCCCGAATCGAGGAAAGGTTTGACTCTGTTTAACAGTCGCGAACCAGAAATCCGGGTAAGGAATTCTGTTAACCCAGGAGAAGGTGTTAGGCATTCCCGAGTTCCGTGGTTCTAGCACGGTCGCTCAACTGTTATATTTGGCTAAAATTTAATTTTTATACATGTTACCCTATTTGTGCAATTTTAGAATTAATTACCGCTTTTTGCCAATTATTTTATTTAAGGAAAGTGAACGTTGTTTAAGAACATATTTTCGGATCACGTCACATGAAATGCACCCGGATCCTCGACACATTCTTATTCAACGTTTTCAAATTTAGATTTGGGTCACATGAAATGCACACCCATATTAGGAAATTAAGATTATTAAAAATCGCGCCTAAAGCGACTATCGTATTGTTATCTTTTGGGAAGACCGTGAAATTCGCTAAACGACCTATCCCGAATACTAAGTATTTTAGTAAGTAATTAATGAGGTCACCGCAATTGTATATTATGATTTGGCGAGGCTCGTCTCATTTTATTATTAAGGCCAACTAACAATCTAAAATTCTCTATTTATTTGTCTCTAATAGTCAATTAATTCACGAATATAAATTCGAATCTCGAATTCAAGTCCGAGTTTAAACAAAAGGGAAAAACCTTTTAGCTTAAACCCGCTACCTAATTCAAGATCTAATTTTATATTTATGGATTAATTTTTCATGTTCTTACTTGTATATTTTATTACATTTGGACTTCCAATTCTTACTCAAACCTCAACAGCGTTTTTAAGCCTCAAGCTTAGCCCAGTAGATTAATAGAAGATCCAACTCATGTATCCATATCAGATTTAACTATCAGCAATTAACCGATTCTATTTTTTATACGACCACTTGAACCAGCCAGTTTCACAAATTAATGGACAGACGTGATCTCACATGCTTGTGATTGTGCTATGTTTAATTCTAAAAAATCCAGAATTCCAATACTCCCGTTTTTTTTACTATTACTTTTTGATTAAGCAATTGATAATAGTCAACTTATCACCTTGAAATTAATCGCTATAGTAAAACGAATCCAGTACTAATATTACTTCACTCTAATTTTAATGATTAGGATAACAAAACAAAACAACGATACCAATAAATTTGAATTAATAAGCTATAAGATCACTATGATTAAAAACAATCCTGATGATGAAAGTAAAATAATACTAAGTGATTCTTCTCACTTCTAAATGGCCCGTAAATGCCTTACAGTGGAGATCATCAACAAAATTTAATGGATTGTTCTATCAAATTAACAGAAGACCAAAGTGTATATGACTTTAACGAATAACAGCACATACAATTCACACAGTCCTATTTATACATTTGTAATGAAATTTTAGATCAACTACAATTCAAACTGAATAAATTTAATAGGCAAACAGCAGTGCAGAACTTCATTCACTCAAAACATGAGAATACAATGGTGTACCTGAGATGTGAAATTCAGAAGAAGAAGAAGAAAAGAGTGTCAGCAATGTTTTTGTTGGAAAATTATCCAAAAAACAGCAACAGCAACCAAACTCAGCAGTATATCGTCACAGAACATGCCAGGAATTAATTTTGAAAACCAGAAATGCAGGCAGACTCAACAGATCACTTCAACACACTTGAAACACACTCCTAATTCTCAAAGTTGAACCTAGATGCATCTGAAATCTCACTGGACCTAAAACACAACTGAAATTCAAACTAATTAGGCCCTAAACTCAACTGAACCAATCATTAATCACTTCTGAACACCTTTAGAATTATAGCCTCAAGCCAAAATGAAAAATACCAAAGGAAAACTGAGAATTATTAACACTAGTAATGAAATAGTGAAATTGTTTTTTTTTCATTTCGGTTGTTTTTGTAATTTTGTATATGTGAATTCAAATGCAGATTTTGAAACTAAGGAGAAGAAGAACTGCTCAGTGAAGTTTTTCTGGCAGGATTTCAAATATAGAAGAAGAAATTGGATCTGAAATTCTTAATTTCAGATCTGAAACCTAGTAGATATTTTTGGGGACCTATTGGAGTTCAAAAACTTTTTTTTACAAGTAGAAGGACTACCTATTTATAGACGCAATTGGGAGGGAATTTCAGATTTTTATTTTACCTTTTAGTCCCTATGTTATTTCTATTTTTCACCTCTTATTTCTTACTTGTCTTGCAAGTTACTACACCTAGTTTATTAAAACTTATACTAAAGCCCATTCTAGAAGGTTCTAGTTGCATCTATCATGTTCCTATCCCTTTGAAATACCTATTCTACCCTCATTTGCATTCTAAAATTACCAAATTTGATTAAACTACCCTTTTCCCTTCCCAAAACTACCCTTCAGCTAAGCTGTAATTACCATTAAACTATTTGCTTTTCCAAAAGTGCCCCCACTTTATTCTTAGAATATCTAACCTTATCTCAATCAAACCCTAATTAACATCTACCAGCTATAACCACACTTAGTTTGAACCTATTTTATTGAAGCTAGGCAGTAATCTAACAAATTCTCCATTAAGCTAATTAATCCCATCTTAACATCAATTGTTGGAATTCAAACAATATCAATTAAAAACCAGAACAAGGTAAATCTGCTAACCACAAAATTAACAGATCATGATCCAGTTAAATCCAATCAATCTCAAAACAAGTCATCCAAACAAGGTTAAATTGAAACCCTAATGCTAAAATAGATTTCGAATTTACTGATTAAGGCTAAACAAATTAAACGAAATCAGAAATCAGAAGAGAAAAGAAAATAGGTTTGATAATTAACACTCATATCAAAGATAACCCAAACGGTTCTAATAACCCTAAGTCTATACTACACCATCCTGGAATAACAGTAACAAAGAAAACAGAGGGATGAAAATAGAGCATACAAAAGAAGCAATACGAACAGAGCATACAGAAGAGGGGAAATACAGAAGATGAGAAGAGAGATGAGAAGAGGCAATACAACCAGAGCATACAGAAGAGGGGAAAATACCTAATCGTCGGACTTAAACCAACAAATTAAGTAGGCGACGAAATCTTGACCATTTGACAGCGGATGAAATAATCACTGGATGACCTCCAACAGGATTTCATGGAAGATGATAACATATTTTTAAAGGGGGCATCGAGACGGTACGGGGTGTGAGTTTGGTGACGTTCTATGGTGGCGCTGCCATCGGAGGACCCAAAGGCGGCGCTAGGGTTCATGAGGATTTGAACAATTCCGATGGGATTCGTGGAAAGAAGGTTAAGGATTTGAATAGAGGAAGGGAAGAGGATCATTTTGGTGTTGGTTTGGTCGGAAACGGGAGCTTGCCGCCGGCGGATATATGGTGGAGATAGGCGGAGGCGGCAATGTCCAGGGAACATGAGGAAGAAACGGGTTGTTTGATTTTAGGTTAATGTGATATGATTCAGACAATATTATGCAAAAATGTAGATGGAATTCTAGCTGTTGGATCAACTTCAATTAAGGGCTCAGATCTACTCCAATAAAACGACGTCGCTTTGAAGCTTAGGGGGCAATGGACCGGTATTTAATTGGGCCTGGGGACGGGTGTCCTGTGTTTGGGTAAGGTAGATTTGGGCTAGGTCTATTTTGAGCCCAAATTAATTGTCTTTTTTTTTCTTGTTATTTCTTTTTGCTTTTTTTTTGTGTTCATTTTCATTTTTGTATTTTGTATTTTTACTTTCTATTATTTTTTTTCTGAATTTGTAAAAAATTAAAACAAAACCTAATTAAACTATTTAACTTCTAAAGTCATTTAAAATCAATTATCAATAAAATTTGCATAGGAACTATTTTTTGTGAATTTCTTTAAATTTTATTCTAAAACAAATCAATGCCTAATTAATACTAAAAATGAAATTAAAATCTTAAATGCAAATACATTTTTTATATTTTTATATGACTTAACATGCACAAATAATATGCAAACAATTAACACAAAATTCACAAAAATTGTAAAACAAGAAAAATCTTTTGTTTGGATTTTATGGGAATAACTCATATATAGGACAAAAATCACGTGCTCACAAGGGTCATCAATGGCTGCAAGGCTCATGCCACTCCATATGGGTTCTTATTGACTAATGTTCGGGAAAGGCTGAATGTGCCTTTGAAGAAATGGGAGATGGCATCAAGAAAGGAACATTTTGGTGTCAAGACTCTTATGGCTTGTGACTATCCAGTAAATGCCACCCCAGTTGAACCTGGTTCATCTCTAAAGACTCATGTGAACAGCAAGGTTAGGGCTTTGGTTCAAGAATGTGGAACTAAGGATGCTGAAATTGCTAGGCTGCAGGCTCATGTTGCTGAATTGGAAACTGAGAGAGATGGCCTTACAGCTAAGCAAGCAAATGAAAAGGAGAAGAGTGATGGAATGCTTCATAATATGCTCAACCTTCTCCAAACCCATTCCTCTAGTTCCTCCAAGTCTTAGGATGTCCAGTTCTTTTCTTCTGCACCCATCCAGAACCCTCCAGTGACCTAGATTCGGGACTTTTCCTATTATTTTTGCTCATGACTTGGAAGTTTTTTTCTTTCTTTTTGTGATTTGTTGGTGGAAACATATCTTCTCAATGACAACTGTTGTTTCTGTTGTTCTATGAAGATTTTATTCTAAATGGTTTGAATGTGTTTGTTGATTATTGATGATTTAATCCATGTTTTCACTTGCGTTGCCAAGTGGCCATGAGTAATTACTAATATATGGTATTCACAATGTATGCGACTTTTCGATGATGCCAAAAGGGGGAAGAGATATTGCGCTTTAATCTTTATTCTGAATAATGTGATATTTATAACCTAATTAAACCTGGTCCTTGATGATAAGTTAAAATTCTAAGTTAAGTGTTGATGGTTAAGCTGATTCTTATAGATTTTTGGTCCATAAAAGTATAGAGTTTGTCATCATTAAAAAGGGGCAATTTGTTGGCCCAAATTCAGATAAAGTTTTGAAGAATGACAAATAAACTCAGCCATGGACCAGGTCCATCATGTGAGGCACAGTGTTATCAACCTATACATGCGAGATACACGTGAAGGAGATAAGTCTCAGTGATCAAGCAGCAATATCTCCTGAACTGATAGAAAAGGCTGCATATTGGATGAGGAGAGAAAGTCTCCTTCTGTGAAGAGGACACAATCCAGATAAAGGATAGGGTTGGAGTTTGTATTGTTCAAGGACTCAATTTCGATGGAGGACCAGCAATTGAGTCTCAATCAAACTCTAATTACTAACTCATTAAATAATAATGATTGTTCTATTTTACAGGTATTGCACAAACGCAAAAGTTAAACCAAATTGAGAGCAAAAGAGCGAGGCAATTTCGCAAGCAATTTGCGTGAGATTTAAGTGTGTATTCCTGAAGCTACTTGGATAAGAAAGAAGAATCAATTCCATTGTGTCTTTCTTTTATTCTAGTTCAATTGTAGTAGGTGGTTTAAAGTTGTACCTTTCCAGCTTTCATAGAAGCAATTGTATTAGGTACTTTGAGTATTCAAGTTAGAGTTAACTTGAAAGTGTCGCAACTGTTGAGGTTGCGTGCCACACTGGGATTAGAGTTAATCCTTAGGTTTACAAGAGTTTTATAAATGCTGTTTTGGCTCAGTGATTTTAGTGGATGTTTGGGAAAATCTTACTGAGTAGTAGGTCGTGATTTTTTCACCTTTTGAGCCAGGTGTTTTCCACATAAAAGTCTCTGTGTTCTTTATTTTCTGTACTTTTAATTCCACAACAATAGTAGTTAGAACACCTAGAGGAACCAGGTTCTTCAAGATCGAAAATTGGGTACCACACAAATCACCCTCCCCTCTCTCTTGTGTGGTATTGACGTTTAGAACATCAGAGACGCAACGGCTCACTACCTTATTCTTGGAAAGAATCAATTCTTTCCAAGGATCAAATCTCTTGGGTTGTCAAGCCTCTATCATCCATCAAATTATTTATACCCCGTCTTAAACCCTAGCCTTTTATACTTTGATCGAACCAAAATCACTCTCTTTATTCTACTGCAAACAAGCATTGTAGTTCACTAAGATTTGCTGTGTAACAAGTCAGGGAAAGAAAGAGAGCTTAACACTGGTGAGGCATTGTATAAAAAAAGAGTGCTAGAGAAACTGTGTGCAAATTCACTATAACTGTACTCGGAGAAACACATTTACTAAAGAGAACTCCCTTGCAACCCAAGGAGACTGGACTAGGATTCACATTGAATCCGAACCAGTATAAAATCCTGGTGTCTTTAACTCCTGCAATTACTTTCTGCAATTTACATCCTCTTACTATATCTGCTGAATTATCATATCTAGTCGACTACTCAATTAATAAGTAAACTAATAAGCAATTGAATTTAAATATTTACAATTCACCTCCCCCGTACTTTCATGGATTACATTCTTGTTGTTTATTTCTTTTTTTCTCGGAGTTGATTGAATTACAACTAGTATAATTAATATTTTTGCATTTTTGTAACACATCCTTGTTTATAGTCCATATAACATGGTCCATTTGTTAAATATTTTGGCAATTAAGAATTGAATATGGTCTCCAATGATTTTAGTCGTGAGGGATTAAGCTTCTTGTCTAGTGGGTATAGGCTAACTTTATGGTTTATTTCTTCTACGAGCGTAAGAAAATAAAAAATAACTCTAGCTATCTGAAACTTTATTTCTTGCTGCATTTATTTTGTGCCTAGCTACTTCGTGACACATTTTATACAACGACCTTGAAGCCAGAGTACCTAAGCATTGAATGAGAGTGTGATAACATTACTTTTATGAATT
Source organism: Nicotiana glauca (assembly GCA_026770625.1). Lineage (NCBI taxonomy): Eukaryota > Viridiplantae > Streptophyta > Magnoliopsida > Solanales > Solanaceae > Nicotiana > Nicotiana glauca. The sequence continues at coordinate 23,148 of MU774710.1, forward strand.
GCTTGTCTTAGGGTGTGTCACGTTGTCTAAGAAAGAGTTTAGAAAAATGCATATGTGTTGAAGCTATAATAAATCGCAGTAATAGCATGTAGCACACAAATGATAAATGTTGTACACTAGTAACATTTTTGTCCTTCACAACTTGCAGAAAATTATTATCTTATTTTCAAGGAATACCATTTTCTTTTTCTGTTTTACTTCATTAAAGTAATTTGATAAGGGTGGATCTGCTCGATTGACTATATTATATAGAGATGTTAATTGTTTTAACATAAACTTTGCTTGGTTATATTGTCCTTCGCACTCTTATTAAATGTGTTTCACGATCATTTACTTTAATGTTTCCTTGGACACCTTTTGACATTATATTATGAGAAATGTCAAAGTGCTTATGCATTTTTTTTTCCCTTCATAATAGGAACAAGGCTTTCAAATAATACAAATGTCGTCGACCAAGGAGTTTGAAGACACTGTGTTTTATTTTCTAGTCATTATTATATACGCACAATGACAATATGAACAATAAAGTATTGTATAGTATTTTATTAACTTTTTAGTAATCACTACTAGAAATTGGAGCTATGGCAACGCTTTTTATCGCTACGGATCAGTAACCGTTGCTATAGATGGTGTATTGTTACGGTTTGAACCGTTACAAAAAAAATATAGGAACTAACGGGACACTTATTAACCTAACCGTAGCAATAGTCGTAAAACCTTTCCCATAGAGGCATCTATGGCAACGGTTTTTATAACCGTAGCCATAAACCACTCTAGCGTAATGGTTATACCTATTGTTACGGTCATTAATTCCCTCCTTAAATTTTTCAGCGAAATATTCTATACCCGCTAAAATTAAAAGGGCCCACAATCTTATTTTTAATTTTTATTTTTTAACTTTTATATCTAATAGAATACTAAATCCCTAATTTTAGTTTTACGGGAATTAACGAGGAGAGAGGCGATTCCATCATCAGACTCATCTTCTCCAGGTTCAGATTCGATCCAAGCATCCATCAACACTTTCTTCAAACTTAAAAATTCGTTAATTGGAAGGCTTAATTTCGGACTCCAGGCTCAACAGCAGAAGCGAATTTCTGGGTTGTTTAAATCGTAAACAGGTTACTCTCTCCTTTTGAATTTTGATTTCTAATTTCTTGCTCTTTGTTGCAATGAAGTATGCAAAATGGCCATCGCAAATCTTATTTGATATCATAACTCGTGTGGGTGTTGAATGCTTATTTTTTAGCAGTTTTTTAAATTCTTTTTTTGTTTAAATTTCTGGGTTGTTTAAATCGTAAGTCAGCTATTGCAGATTTTATTTGTCATCTAAATGGACGAGAATGTTGCTGTGATTTTGTTTTTGAAGTGCCTTTGTTTTTGCTCATTGCTTTTGTTGCTTCGGTGGATCTCCCCTCCCCTGCTAATCTTTCTGATTATCTAATACCCTTTTGGGTTTTGCTATGACAAATAGGCGACTCAATATACCAGTATGTATCAATCACACCAGTACATGACTACTCAAGGGTAATAGTGAAATACATAGGATATCCGCAATTATTTGTTGTTCTTTATAAATTTCACAGTAAACAATTTTTGATAGTCAAGATTACTAAAGGGAAAGAGCACTTTGTGTTAATACCACCCGTCGAGGTCGTAGTGAGTGACAACGCAGTAGTATATAGATGTTCTCTAATACTTGGTTGTCTACCGTGAATATCACTTCCCATGTCCCTCCTCATGTTTTCCAAGTTATCAGAATTGTAGTACTCCATTTTTTTTGGGCTGGTGCACCCGCGAGAAGTGTGTGAGTATCAATCTTCTGATGCCATCTGCACTTATTCCCATTCGTGTTATTATTGTTCCTGCTATATGTCTTCCTTTTGGACTTGTCAAGCTAATATAGTGTGTTGATATTGTAGCCCAGATTGTAACAATTGATTTTAAAATTCCACGCCAAAAAGTGAACTGCTCCTTTGTTGCCCAGTTATGTCTCCAGCTGCTCATTTTTCTTTCTATTGTACGTGATTGTTCTGTTGGAAAATGTATTGTCCAGAGATTTGTGTCATATTTTAAAACTCTACTCAAATTTAGAGTTCCAAGACACATGCCTTCACCGTGTGCCATACCCCTTTGAATTGTCATCCACGCTTTTGTGCCTTTTGTTTCTATCGAGTGCTTTTCCTCGATCCCATTCCTAGCTGCTGCTGTACTGACACAATATTGTGTTATTGCAATTGTTGTCTGTTTCCCAGCTTTGTTCAACCTTTTTTGTGATATTTTTTGTGTGCATGAAATCATGTCCTTCTGGTCCGTGACTAAGTTGTCTCTTGCCATCTCTTTTCCTCTATGATTATGCTGTATAATTCTACTGTTTTCTGTCCATATCACTTGCTCACACAACCAGTTCAAAATTACGCAAAGGTGTCTCTTGCCATAACATCTGGAAAATACATGGCATTTTGCAGTATTTGCGGCATGAAAATTGTTGTTTCTTGCCAACTCCATCCTTTCCTCGATAACATATAGGTGTGCATTCCTCGAGCTTCAGGAAATAGCATGCATTGAAAATGCATAAAGAGAACATGGCTCCTTGACTCCACACATTTGAACATGGTTTCATGTATTGTTAGAGTTAAAGAGCAAATGATTTATCTTTAATTCATTTTGCAAATCTCACTTTATACTACTCTTTTGTATGTGGAGTAGATGAAGAGATGGAAGACGGAGGGAGTGATGAAGATCTAGACCTTACTTGAATTTTGAATTGTTGATTGTTGTAGATGCATGTGGCGGTTTCTAGGAATGCTTGTTATCAAAATATTTTAAAACTTTTGATGTTGAAATATCAAATGCATGTTATTGGTTTCATCACTTTCTATGGATTTATAATTAACTTGTCCGACAATTTGGATTATCAAAAGTTTCATTTTGTGTTTATATAAATTTTAATGTTTTATAGTTTATTGTATATTTACGTAAAATCTTTATTTACAATAGGGGGCACTACTTTTAATTCAATTAAATTGTTACAACTAACAAAACCGTTGCCATAGGGTCTGAAAACCGTTCCAAAATCATATAAAAATTATTGCAATAGGTAGATCACCGTTGCCATAGGACCTGCAAACCGTTCCAAAATAATCTAACAACTGTTGCAATATGTTAGTGAACCGTTGCCATAGTATCTACAAACCGTTCCAAAACAATCTCCAAACCATAGCAATAGGTAGTTCAACCGTTGCAATATCTTAAAGAAATCGTTGTCATTTCTATTATACCTGTAACGGTTTTGATAGATATAGTAACGGTTTATGGCCGTTGCATTTAACTTTATGGTAACGGTTATTAATCGTTGCAATTGATAAGAATAATCGTTCCAACAGGAGGAGGGAAAACCGTAACGATAGACTATGCTATAGCAACAGTTACTGAAACCGTTCCATAAACTCTATAGCCACGACAGCTCGTGGAATGGGCGCTGAACCGTAGCAGTACATTTATGGCAACGGTTCTCTTATCTATTGGAACGGTTTTCCCTGCGTAGCCATAGGTGAATTTTCCAGTAGTGAATTGATATATTTATAATATTTAGCTTGAGAAATATTTTTGGTGTTTGTTGATTAATATGGAAGCTTTTGGTGTTGTAAGCAGTTTTCGGAAGTTAGGTCGCATCTGAAATCCATTAGAAATTTTGGCCATTGTAATTTGAAAGAAAATGTGGTTTTAGTGGCGACTGAAGCTTGTCACAGCTATTAGTTTTGTAGCGACTACGATTGCAACTATACATCAGGAATTGTAGCGATTAAAGATGCCACTGGAAGGAATAATGTTTTAGTGGCGACGAAGGTTGCCACCAAAGGTTATTCTTCAACAACGACTTATGTAACATCTCCTTTTGAGTTTCGTAGCATATTTATTTACTTTTAGTGGCGGGTAAAGTCGCAAATATGTCACTTTTTGCGGCGACTTCAATTGCCGCCGCAAGTAACATTTAGTTACGGTTGTTGATCGGCAAACTTGCAGTCGCTACTAATGGTATTTTGTGGCGACTTCTGGGGCTGTTGTGGCGACAATAAGATAGATTTCTTGCAGTGAAAACGTGTGTACTATTACAAGGGGCGGATGCAGCTAAATGGTACCGGTTTCATCTGTGGTCCAGAACTGAAATGTTATCTTTTTGGACTCAAAATACTTTTTTTAGGTGGAAAAAAATTTTAGTTACCAAAATATGTAAAACGGGGTTTGGGGCCAGAAGAGGAAAAATATAAAGGACAATAGAAAATGTGGTTGTGAACCGCATTTTTGTAAAACATGGTTTTTAATCGCATTTTTGTAAAACACCGTTTTGAACTGCGTTTTAAACGTGGTTCAAAACCGCGTTTTACATATTTTAGTTACTAAGTTTTTTTTTCACCTAAAAATATATTTTGAGTCCAAAAGGATAACATTTCGATTCCGGACTCGTTCATCTGAACCCAATACCTTTGACGTAGAGTATAAATTCATGTATAAAATCCACTAAAATTATATAGTAAAGAATAGATATGAATCCATAACTTAAAAATATAATGGGTTCAATAATAAAATCTAAGAGATTGAACCCATAAAACTTAAATTCTGGATCTGCCTCTGACAATAACAAACATGAATTTCTAATAGACACTACTTATTGATCAGATCATATATTCTTTATGTATAGTATTTGGGCCTTCACTTATAGCGGTCAAAATTGTGAGGCCCAAATGTGAACAGTACTAATTAACTAGTATGTCAAACAGTATATTGTCAGTATGAAGATTACTGATGTTTTAGTTTAATTAGTCTGTAGGCTTGTGATTATTGATGGGCGGCTTTCGGCGAGGTCCACTTCTTCCGCTGTAGTCTTTGCTCATAAGTTTTGCTACTTCATTTTCAGCATCACGAAACTCCTTTGTTCCATCCACCTATCATAAATTCAGTATATTAAAACGAAACTAATAAAGATAGGAGTATATCTATAATTAGGCAATATAAAAAATATTATATCAACGCTCAATATAGTTTAACGTATGTTATAACATGTTATTTACTCTATCTTTCACGTTTTCAAAGTGATTAACTTAAGTTGATATTGTTAGAAGTGGTATATTATCAGTGCACAAAACTTAAACTCTTACAGAAAAGTTAACATCTAGTATTATCTTAGATTGGGACGTACATTAACTAGACTGATTTTGTTCATTTCTATAATCACTTAAAAAAAAATTCAAATATAATATCACTTAATTTGTAAGCAAAAATCCATAGAATCTTTTGAGATGTGTGTCTGTTAATTGGTTCCTTTGGAAGTTTGTGAAAGAGAGAGGAAGAAACCTGAGCAGTCATGTGATGTTGTAGTTGCACTTGAGGAGGAGCCTTCTTTGATTCACTTGTAGCATCTCCTATATATAGAAACATAACCATAACATTCAATAAATAATTAAACGTGGAAAATTCAAAAAATACAAATATTTTCTTGCCCAATACAACAACAACAACAACAACATCATCATCATACACAATATAATCCCATAAGTGGAATCTGGGGAGGGTAATATGTACGCAGACCTTACCCCTATCTAGGGAAGTAGAGATGTTGTTTCCAATAGACTCTCAGCTCAAGAGAACCAATACATCAATATTGCCTAATTAAAATCAATAATGTTAAATAACAATTCATAATAGGTGGAGCTCGTAACATGAAAAATAAGGCAATTAATAACTTTCTAATAGGGGTAGCCCAGTGCACTAAGCTCTCGCTATGCGCTGGATTCGAGGAAGTGCTAGACCATAGGAGTCTATTGTACGCAGTCACATGCATTTCTGCGAGAGGCTATTTACACGGCTCGAACCTGTTAACTCTTGGTCACATGACAGCAACTTTACCGGTTACGCCAAGGCTCCTCTACAATAACTTTCTATAGCATGATTTAATTCATGTCTATATATTGTTTTGTTACGACAGTGTTAGTAGATATTAGTTACTAAGCTAGAAAATAGACTTGCTATATAGTTGTTGTGTACCTGCAACATTTGAAGCTCTTCTGTCAGACATATGCTTTTCCTTCACTACCTTACTTGAAAATTGATTCATCAGCATTTTTCTTCCCCCAGCAACTGAAGTAATGATAATATCGTCCTGTCCAGATTTGTCAATAGAGATGCTCATGAGCTAGCGTACAAAAAACTACTCCTACTATTAATTAGTAGTAAAAATCAAGAATCCAGAATTGACAGTATTTGGCACAATGAGAGTCATTTTCCATGGAAAATATTTTCTATTATTTGGTTGACAAGTGGTCCTAAGCCGGGATCTTCTTGAAAGTGGGTGTAAGGTCTGCGTACACATTATCCTCCCTAAATTTCACCTATGAGATTACACTGGGTTAATTTGTTGTTGTTGCTGTTATTGATTGACGAGTGAAATATATATATATTTTGAAAAAGAATTATATAATAATAATAATAATATTTGAAGAGAGTTTTGACAAAAAATTTGAGTACGAAAAATTAACAATAATCTATGCATATATTAGTTGAAGCACGTAATACATATAGTCCATGAGATTAAGAGTGATTAGAGTTGCAGGAAAATTGAATTCCCGGATCATTTAAATTTTTCCTTTCAATGGAAAATATGTTCCTCGCAGATAACTAATCAAACACTGAAAAATGATTCTTACATAAAAAATATACTTCCGTTGTCAAACCAAAGGGGAAATTAAGCTTCACAAATCAAACTTACGTCTCTTAGAAGAATTGCTTCTGTTTCTGTAGTGGACAAAATGGTGACAAAATTGCTTCTTTCTCCTACTTCAGAAAGGGGAAAAAATGGCCAGTTAGTATTAAATACTGTAAAAATGTCAAAATATATATATGCCAGTGATAGAGAACATATATATATATATATATATAGTGTACTAATTACCTAACCCAGCAAGTCCTGAAGAGGACTGTGGTAGAACTAACAAAGCAATGATCATAACATGGAGTATTACTAGCACAACGAAACTAAAAACTGAAGCCATTCCTGAGAATGAAAATTCTTCAATTGTTAAAAGCATGAAACATTTGTATTTCCTCGTGAAAAAAGAGAAGCAGTAATAGGAGAAGCGGTTTTTATAGAGTTCAAAAATCAAAGTTGAGTCAAAGCTGAGGTCTCGACACCTGTCTTATTCTAATATGAACCCTAACTTCTTACAGTACTTCGGAAATCTTAATCCATAAATTGTTTTAAATGAAAGAATTGTAAGAATCTTATTTTTTGTCCTCTCAAAAGACATTTTTCAATTTTGAAGTACTGAATTCTTGCAGTATACCTTCACAAATTAAGGTTGCTTGAATTAAATGCATGTTCATCCCAAGGATTAATAGTACCAAAAAAAGTGGAAACACTTAAACATATTTGACTGTCGTGCGGTAATCTCAATTAGACAGTCTTTTTGTAGTTTGTCTCTGACATGCATGCCAAAAGGCAGATTTCACGTTCGATCTGTCTTGGTTGTAATCGTTATTTACCTACATGATTAATTCACTACTAGAAATCCGAAAAAAGGCGACCACAAAAAGCGACCAAAGTTAGTCGCTTACAGGTCAAAGCGACCAAAAAGCATCCAAACTGACACTTTGGTCTCTAAGGTAAAATAATCAAATATTTCGGGTAAACAACATTGTTTAACAAAAAAATAGGACTTTGATCAAAACTAAGGATTTATGAAAACACGGGTTTCTGATAATCAAAAGAAAATATAAAGATAGACTTTTGAGAATGAGATAATAAGAAAGCAAGTAAATCAAGTATATTCCAATAATTCCTTCTGTCATACAATTGTTTTTATAGCCTTTTTGAGACTATGAGCCTTGCCTCAAGCTATAATGAGGCAATAATGAGTAATGAATGTCATTTAATAATACGTTACACAATCAGAATAAAATATTCTCTAACGTTCTTAGCATTTAATATGCATTAAATACTGTATATGGTCTCTCATAGGCTATCAGGTTCATCTCCTTTGATCTTTGTGCTTTAAATGTCTTGAATAGGTGCGGGCTCTGCATCTCCTGAGTAATTGCCCGTGCCTTTTCCACTATCTTTGTTCGCATCTGTTATTGCTCGTGTTTCTTAGTTAACTTTGCTTCTTTGACTATTTTGACTAATCTACGTATCATGACACGTCACCTCTAATATATAAACTTGATTTTTCTCAATACAGATAGTCCCTCCACTTTTCATTTATTTATCGATTAAATACTTGGGAAGTGGATTGCTTTAAAAAGGAAATTTTTGCCATCACTAATGCTATGACATCATTGATGCTTCAATTGTCTTTTCCATTTAATGCTTTGTACACGTGTCGTCTTTCCCACCGGTTCCGCAGTTTTGCAGCCTTTTTTCAAGACTTTTACGGCTCCACTATTCACGAAAACTAGTTGCCTTTATTATAGGCTTTCCATCATTACATTTCTTGCCTTTGACGGTTGTTTTCATATATAAATTCAACCCTTTTTCTCTTGTCTTCTTCTTCATAAAGTTTTACTAAGTACTTTATACTTCAACACTATTCACTTCTTCCTTAATTCGCCCTTTTTCACCATGTCGTTTTCAAACCCTAACCCCAGAAGAGCCCCAATCTTGGATAATTTTTCCAATGCCCCGGTTAGACATAGAAGGTGTAGAGGCGGTAGACTTCGTAGTTTAGGATCTGTTCGGGGTGGCAGTTCAGGTTCTACTGCTCCTTCGTCTAGTACTAGTATTATTTCTAGGACCAGAGGTTCTTTCACACAAAAATTATCTTCTAAAGGCAAAGAACCTTCAGAACCTCTACAAGAACCTTTAGTAGAAGAGATAGTACCCAATGACCTATCCGTTGATCATGATAGGGAATCTCTTAGCAAACAAGTTGCTGGCTTAGAACATGCCGATACTTATCCCACCTTGATTACAGAAGTTTTAACTTTTGTAGTTCGTAGAGATTGCCATTGGAGTAGTAATTTTCCTGTTGAAATCCCTAATCCAAACCAAAGAATATCTTCTTACAAAGCTGGACACTCTTTTATTTACACTTATCCCTTTACTTTGGGATTTAAACCAGCTATCGATCCTGTAATTCTTGATTTCTGCCATTTTTTAAAGGTTTGCTTGGCACAGATTGGCCCACTCATTTGGAGAACTGTGGCTTGTTTGAGATATTTTTCAAATAAGGCGGGTGTTGATTTTACCTTCCCCCACCTTATTTATCTTTACTCCCCTAGGCTATTCCACAACGGTGTTTTCACTTTAGTAGCGAGGAGTAAAAGGGTTTTGGTGAGCCCTGAAGATGATAAAGATCGTGGCTGGTATGCCCGGTTTGTTGATGTACCCACGGTGGGTTTGGTGGGGAAGATAACATTCCCTTTCCTGAAAGGTGGAACCTTGCACGTGAGTCTTCTTCTTCTTCTTTCGTACCTCTTTTCTTAAAATTAGCACCTTTTGTGATTTTATTTTCTTCTGCTTTTTTGTAGCAACCATAGGAATTGTGGATCTCATCCCTGATTTTCATGGTTGGGTAGATAAGTTATTAAAGACCGGGCCTATAGAGTCTAGGTCTTGGAAGTCTATTTCTAATCTTCATGGTTGGAAAGTGAAAACTCATGGTAAGAGTTTCTTTTTTCCTTTTTGTATCTTCTTGTATGTAAATTTTTCCATTTATTGATTTTATCTTCATCCTTTTTATCAGGATTTTCAATTCGAGGGATTTCTGCTGAAGCTGTTGCAGCAACTCGTGCCTCTTCAGGAGCTTATCTTACCCTAGGTAGATCTCAAGGTACTCTGGTGAAGAGAAAGTTCATTGATGATGATTTTGAG
>MU774710.1:52420-71773 GCA_026770625.1 Nicotiana glauca
AGGGAGGGGTAATTTAGACTAAGGGAAAAAATTAACATAAAAAAAAATTTAAAACAACATCATATTTTGCGCGGGGCTAGCGCGATCGTAGCGCGTTATGAGCGCGGCCATGCTAGCCCAGGCAGAATGTTACCCAACTAGCGCGGCCAGTAGCACGTTCACAAGCGCGGGCGCACTAAAATTTTTTAGCCCAGGCAGAATATTACCCAATTAGCGCGGCCTGTAGCGCGGGGGCGCTCCTAGGTAATTTTTTTCCCCATGTTTTTCACCTGTTCTTACCACTTTCGATCGCCTTATCACCCGCCCATTGTCACCTGCATTGGTTAGCACTTCCTAAAACTCACAATTAACAACTACTAATATCATTGGGTTTCCTCCCTACAAGCGCCTTAGTTAATATCGTGGCACGACGATTACAACAATTCAATGGGTTGCCTCCCATGCAACGCCTTATTTAACGTCGCGACACGACGCAGATAAGCGCATTTAAGGCTCGCTCGACCTTTGAGGTTCCGTCAGATTTGTCTCAGACACTTCCTTTGGCTCTTTCACGCCTATGTATAACTTCAATCTCTGCCCATTGACTTTAAATGTGTGAGAGTCTTTCTTCGAGGCAATCTCCACAACTCCTGAAGGGAAGACTTCTACCACTCGAAATGGACCAGACCATCTTGACTTAAGCTTACCAGGGAACAACTGTAGTCTTGAGTTATAGAGCAATACCATGTCCCCAGGTTTAAAATGTCGCTCAGCAATGTTCTAGTCGTGCAACCTCTTCATTCTCTCTTTGTACAACTTTGTGCTCTCAAAAGCAAGATGTCTGAACTCATCGAGCTCATGCAATTTCGTGATTCTTTTTGTGCCTGCAGCCTCAATATCTAAGTTCAGCTATTTCAATGCCTACCACGCTTTATGCTGAAGTTCCACTAGCAAGTGGCAGGCCTTTCCGAACACCAACTTATATGGTGACATAGCAGTTGGTGTTTTAAAAGCAGTTCTATAAGCCCAGAGTGCATCATCTAGCTTTTTCACCCAATCAGTTCTTGTGGCGTTCACAGTCCTGGTTAGCACACTCTTTATCTCTCTGTTGGACACTTCAATCTGCCCACTAGTCTGAGGGTGATATGGGGTATCCACCTTGTGGCGTACATCATACTTTGCTAGCAACTTCTAGAAAGCTCTATTACAGAAGTGGGTGCCTCTATCACTGATAATAACTCTTGGTGTCCCAAAACAGGCGAATATGTTCTTCTTCAAAAATCCTACCACCACTCTTGCATTATTAGTGGGCAACGCTATAGCTTCTACCCATTTGGACACATAATCCACAGCAACAAGTATGTATTTATTGCCAAACGAGATGACGAAAGGACCCATGAAGTCAATCACCCAAATATCAAACACTTCCACCTCTTGAATCGGGTTCCCGGTCCACTGACATTCATCGCATCCCTTCACCCATTGGTGCACATCTTTAAACACTGTTTGCTAAAAGAATCCGGCCTCTAGCACTTTTGCAGTTGTCCTAACTACTCCGAAATACCCTCCATATGTTGATGCATGATATGCCTGCAAAACAGAACTTTATTCTATCATGGGACACACCTTCAGATCATATTATCAACATATATTTGGAATAGGTAAGGTTCATCCCAATAGTACATGCGGCAGTCACAATAAAAATTTTTCTTTTGTACTGAGGACATATCATAAGGAACTATGCCACATGCCATGTAGTTTGCAAAGCCTGCATACCATGGCACTTCCTCAAGATTGACTGCGAGCAGTTGCTCGTCTAGAAAGGTTTCCAGAATATCTTCAACCTCAGTTGACTTTTCAACTCCCTCAAGTCATGATAGATGATCAGCGACTTGATTTTCTGTGCCCTTATGGTCACAAATTTCGAGGTCAAACTCTTGGAGTAACAACACCCTACGAATCAAGTGCAGTTTAGATTCCTTATTCTCAATTAAGTACCTGAGAGCTGCATGGTCAGTGTATACAATTACCTTATAGTCGATCAGGTATGACCTGAATTTATCGAAAGCAAACACCACCGCTAGCATCTCCTTCTCCGTTACCGTGTAGTTTAGTTGGGCTCCACTCAGCATTCTACTTTCATAGTAGATTGGATGCATTAGTTTGTCCTTCCGCTGTCCCAGCACGGCCCCCACTGCGTAGTCACTAGCATCACACATGAGTTCAAATGGCTGCTCCCAGTCGGGGGCAACAATGATTGGTGTTGTGACCAGCCTCTTTTTTAGCTCCTCGAATGCTACCCTGTAATCATCAAAAAACAAGAAGGGGTGATCTTTTTCTAACAACTTACAGAGAGGATTGGCAATTTTGGAGAAGTCTCTTATGAATCGCCGGTAGAAACCGACATGCCCGAGGAAGCTCCTGATTGACTTGACTGAAGTTGGAAGGGGTAGCTTTTCTATCACATCCACTTTAGCATAATCCACCTCAATTCCCTTGCTTTACACCCGGTGGCCCAAGACTATGCCCTCTTGTACCATAAAGTGGCACTTCTCCCAATTAGAAACCAGATTAGTCTCGATATACCGTTTCAGTACACGAGTCAAATTTATTAGGCACTCATCAAGTGAGTTCCCCACCACTGAGAAGTCATCCATGAACACCTCCATTATGTCCTCTACCATGTCAGTGAATATGACCATCATGCACCTTTGGAATGTGGCAGGTGCATTGCATAGGACAAAGGGCATCCTTCGAAAGGCATACCATACGGGCAAGTGAAGGAGGTCTTCTCTATGTCCTCTGGTGCAATGGAGATATGATTGTACCCTGAGTACCCATCCAAAAAATAGAAGTGTGACCTCCCTACCAATGTGTCTAACATCTGATCAATGAAAGGAAGTGGGAAGTGGTCTTTCCGGGTGGCTAGATTCAACTTTCTATAATCCATGAAAATTCTCCAGCCCGTGACGGTTCTTGTAGAGATCAATTCATTGTTATCATTCTTAACTACCGTCATGTCACCCTTTTTAGGTACGCATTGAACTGGGCTAACCCAGCTGATGTCAGAGATTGGGAAAATGATTCCCGCATCTAACCACTTGATTACTTCTTTCTTCACCACTTCATTCATATTGCGGTTCAGCCTTCTTTGGTGTTCCCTGGAAAGTTTGTATCCCTCTTCTAGTAGAATTTTGTGCATACAGTAGGCAGAACTGATCCCCTTTATGTCTGCCATGGTCCACCTAATGGCAGTCTTACACTCCTTAAGTACTTGTAAGAGTTGTTGTGCCTGCACATCTAACAAACTAGATGAGATAATAACAGGTAATATGGAGTCAGGTCCAAGGAACACATACCTGAGATGGGCGGGCAGTGGCTTCAACTCCAACTTTGGTGGTTCTTCGATGGATGGCTTGGCTGGAGGAGTTTCTCTATTTTCCAAGCGCAAGGTTTAAAATTCAAGAGTTCTATCCCAGAACCCTCTAACGCCAACACCCATTTTGCCAGTTCTTCTCCATTAACCTCATCCAAATTCATCAAACATGCAGCTAGGGGGTCCTCAATAGTCGGCATCTCATCATCAGTCTCTACGATTACATTCACGACATCAATAAGAGAGCAATTGTCGAATTCACTTGGTCGCCTCATAGATTTCAGCACATTGAATGTTATTTCTTCTTTGTTCAATCTCATCTTGAGCTCCCCAGTCTCACAATCAATGAGAGCTCTCCTAGTGGCCAAGAACGGCCTTCCCAAAATTATGGGAATCCTTTCATCCACTTTACAGTCTAAGATCACAAAATCTGAAGGGAACACAAATTTCCCTACCTGAATCAACACATCATCCAAGATACCAGAGGGTCGTTTCACAGTCCTGTCAGCCAGCTGCAACAACATAGAGGTGGGTCTAGCTCTTCCAATACTCAGCCTCTTATAAATCGCCAAGGGCATAAGATTAATGTTGGCCCCTAGATCACATAGTCCCTTAGCAAAATAAAAATTACCAATAGTGTATGGAATTGTAAAGCTCCCTGGGTCAGACAACTTTTTCGCAATTGGTCTAGTCACCACTGCACTACAGGTCTGAGTAAGAGTAATTGTGGCCAAGTTTTTGAAATCAAATTTTCGGGACATTAAGTCCTTCATCATTTTTGCATACCCAGGCATCTTTTTCAAAGCATCAATCAATGGTATATTTACCTGGATTTGTTTCAGCATTTCAAAGAACTTCTTGTATTGCTCCTCCTTTTGGTACTTAGCCAGCCTTTGAGGGAAGGGTGCAGGAGGTCTCTTCTTCCCAATCATTTGGGATTGAACTTTATCAGCTGCCACATCAACTACTGGCTCCTGGCTGTCTCAGCTTCTTTCTCGGTCTTAATCTGAGTGATATTTTCTTCCTGGGCAGGCTGGACTGTCACCTCTGTCAGTTTCGTTGACTCATCCATCTCAATGGGGATTGGTATAAGTGTCTCAGCCTGTCTGGCTTCTCGATCCCCCTCTTTCTCTACATCCAAATCTCTGCCATTACATAGACTCACCGCCATTAGCTGCTTCGAGCCTTGATTTTTTAGATTTATCTAGGTGTCTACAGGTAGTGTCCCAAGAGGACGATTGTTCAGAGACATCGAAATTTGGACCACGAGCACTACAATATTCTTGATCGCTAAATCATGTGCATCTACTCTCTTATTAATTTGTGCATTAGACCCAATAACCTGCTGCATCATTGCCTCAAGTCTAGCAAATCCATCTTCCTGTCTTCCACCATGCTACTGCTGAGGAGGGTGATACCCCTGCTGTTGATTCTGATTATTATATCACTGTGGCCTTAGGTAAGGTGCCATATTGTTGGGGGATCTCATATCTCCCATGTTCCCATTGTTGAACTGTGGCTGGGCTGGCCTATACTGCTGATTCTGCTGGCCCCAATTCTGACCACCTTATCTCTAGCCTCCATATTGGACACATAGTTCATGTTTTCAGAGTAGTGATGATGATCAAGTTTAATATTCCACTGGTTACCAATTGGCTGATTGATGCAAGATGTGCACAAATCCCCATTGGTAGTATCTATTATGTGTACCTACTGCTTCTGCCCTGACTCTTCCACCTTTTTGGTGAGTATACTCATCTGTGTCAATAAGGTGGCCATATTTTTAGCCATAGAGTTGGATGGATTGAAAGGCACTGAGTGCACCACTGGAGTGATACATGCATTCTTAGATGTCCATCCTGAATTCTATGCCATTTTGTCAAGCAGACTCTGGCCCTCTCTCCAGGTTTTGCTCAAAAATGCCCCACCAACTGAAGTATCAGCAATGTTCTTCATGCTATCTGACAATCCCATATAAAACTGCTGCCCCAACATTAGATCTGGAATACCATGGTGTGGACATACGACCAGCATCCCTTTAAAATGATCCCATGTTTCATGCAGTGTCTCCATTGGTCTCTGTTTAAAACTCAAAATCTCATCAATTTGTTGAGCAGTTTTGTTGGGTGGGTGGAACTTGTTATGGAATTGCTTGACTAACTCATCCTAAGTTGTTACAGAATTTACGGGGAGTGAGTTTAGCCAGGACTAGGCAGCTCCTGTCACTGAGAATGGAAACAATAACAACTTGATTGCTTCCGGAGTTACGTTGGGCTGCCTTTGGGTTTTGCAGATAGACAAGAAATTCTTCAAGTGCTGCTGAGGATCTTCGACTTGTGACCCCAAAAATAGTCCATTGTTCTGCAATAAGTGCAGCATATTATTCGTGATTTGGAATGATTCAACCTGTATCTACGGGACTACAATCGTTATGGATAGATTTTCAGTTGTGGTATTGTGCCCAATCATAGAGAGCAGCCTCTGGCACTATTGGTACAACTGGGTTTTCCTCGTGATCTCCCATGTCTATTTCAAACTGTTCCATTGTTTGTTGTTGTTTGTTTTTTCGGTTGGCCCGATTCAAGGTCTTGAAAACTCTCTCGGGATCTGATAATGCTTCAAATACTTCACCAGTTCTCGATGAGTTTCTAGGCATGGACTTGTGCAACCAAGTCAACAAATGTTAAATTTCAATGTAAAATTTGGGTATAGAGAAAACTGACTACACTAAGAATTTTTGTACTTCTTTCAATTGTAATTGATAACACCGTTAGTTCCCCGGGAACAGCGCGAAAATTTGATCACGCCCAACTATGCCTTATAAAAAGGACACGCAGACGTTGCAAATATAATCTGAGTATTTAGCCCAGAGTCGAACCCACATGGAATTAACCTATCAATTACTTTCGTTAGACTTACTAAATTCCACGGAATCAACTTCCCAAACGTTTTGATGGTTTTTCTACTAACTACGTATGACAGTAAATAAGCAGCTAAAAACTAACTATGATTAAGTTGTAAACAATTAAGAGACGGATCTAAGGTTATGATTTTCCCTATTGATGGAATCCCTTCCGGGTATGCTTCACATAGAATCACCATATCATTTCTATCAATCATGAGCGCTCCTCTTACCGTAAATCTCTGCCGAGTAATTATGATAATTTATTAGACGCTCTCTCTCGAGTTATGCTAGTTGGCTTTATTTGTTACAGCTCACTTTAGATTGCACCCAAGGCTTCGTTATCCCTAATCCCACTTTTAAACCCGCAATTATAGATCCCTCTTATACTTTAGGAGTGGTGTTGTTCAACAATTACCTAAATATGCACTCTCTCCCATGTTATGCACACTAAATAGGCATGGCTCATTGAGGATCCTATCAATTAACTACAACAAACACGTAGTTGAACAAATAAAGATTAAACTGGCAAACTATATTAACATAATCAAGAAGTTCATCCTTCAATAGGTTCCATCAAAACCCTAGACAAAGAAATTAGATACTCATGCTAGTGTTCATCACAATAATATTCAATTTCATCACAAATCGTAAAAACAAAAGGAAGAAAGGAAGAAAGGAAGAACTCGATGTTGAATTATCCTTCTTGCCTCTTGCCTCCCTTTTTCTTGCACTAAACTATGAAAACCTTGATAATGCCTCCTTGGGCGAGCTTGACCTTCTATAGGTTAAGTGAATTTATCCCCAGACTTCCAAGTTTACCCCTGAAAATTTACGTTCCGGAACTGGGCTAGCGCGGCCGCGCTAGTAGCCTACAATTCTGCCTCGATCATCTGGACTAGTGCGGTCGCACTAGTGGATGCGCTAGCCCAAGCCTTTATTTCCTCGATTCTTTTTCTCGTCTTCTCGCGTACTCAGCTCCTAGGGGTTTTTCTTGCTTCAATGTAGCTCCAATCACAACTTTAAGAGCTCCTCACTCCTGCAACGTGTGAATTTCACAATTAGAGCTCATTTCTCATCATTTAACTATATTATAACATTGAAACATAATCAAGCTGGGGGTAAAAAAATCACCAAATTACATAAATATAGCCTATTATCAATATGCCCAAGTCCCATATTTTCCTACGGACCCTCCGGGACCGTCAAATCACGGGTTCGAGTCCGTTTACCCAAAACGTTGACCAAGGTCAAATTAATTCATTTTATAGTCAAAACTTATCATTTTTCACACAGTTTCTCATTTAAGATTTCCAGCTACGTGCCCGAAATGCGCAAGCAAATCGAGGTGACTCTAAATGAGGTTTTCAAAGCCTCGGAAACACAAAATTCAATTAAAAATAGGTGAACCCTTTGGGTCGTCACATTCTCCACCTCTAAAACAACCGTTCGTCCTCAAACGGACATAAGAAGGAAGTACCTGAGTCAGGAAAAAATAGGGATAATGGCTTCGCATATCGGACTCGGACTCCCAGGTCGATGCCTCAGGAGGCTGACCTCTCCAGTGATTACGGACAGAAGGGAAACTCTTTGACCTCAACTGACGAACCTGCCGGTCTAGAATAGCTACTGGCTCCTCCTCATAAGACAAGACCTTGTCCAACTGGACAGTGCTGAAGTCTAACACGTGGGCTGGATCGTCGTGATACCTCCAAAGCATGGACACATGAAAGATTGGATGCACGACTGATAATCTCGACGGCAAAGCAAGTCTATAATACACCTCTACCACTCGATCAAGAATCTCAAACGGACCAATGAACCTAGGTCTAAGCATTCCCTTCTTCCCAAACCTCATCACGCCCTTCATAGGCGACATTCAGAGCAATAGATGCTCACCAACCGTAAAAGCCACATCTTGAACCTTGCGGTCTGCATAGCTCTTTTGCCTGGACTAAGCTGAACAAAGCCTATCCTGAATGATCCTGACCTTGTCCAAGGCCTCCTAAACCAGAACCGTACCCATAAACCGAGCCTCTTCCGGCACAAACCATCCAACCGGAGACTGGCACCACCTACCATATAAAGCCTCATAAAGAGCTGTCTAGATGCTCGACTGGTAGCTGTTATTGTAGGCAAACTCTGCTAGGCAAAAACTGATCCCACGAACCACCAAAGTCAATAACACAAGCTTGGAGCATATCCTCCCAAATCTGAATAGTCTGCTCGGACTGACCGTCCGTCTGGTGATGAAATACTATGCTCAACTCAACCCGTGTACCCAACTCTCGCTGAACTGCTCTCTCTTGAAGCACGAGGTAAACTGCGTACCCCGGTCCGAAATGATAGATACAGGCACACCATGAAGGAGAAAAATCTCCCGAATGTAGATCTCAGCTAACCTCTCAGAAGAATAGGAGACTGCCATAGGAATGAAATGCGCTGACTTGGTCAGACTATCAATAATGACCCATACTACGTCAAACTTCTTCTGAGTCAGCGAAAGTCTAGTAACAAAGTCCATAGTGATTCGTTCCCACTTCCACTCGAGAATCTCAATCCTATGAAATAAACCAACAGTCCTCTGATGCTCGTACTTAATCTGCTGACAATTCAACAATGAGCCACATATGCTACGATATCCTTCTTCATTCTACGCCATCAATAATGTTGCCGCAAATCCTGATACATCTTTGCGGCACCCAGATGAATAGAGTACCGGGAGCTATGGGCCTTTTCCAAAATCAACTCTTGGAGCCCATCCACATTAGCCACACATACTCGACCCTGCAATATCAAAACTCCATCATCATCTAAGGTGACCTACCTGGCACCTCCGCCCTGCACCGTGTCTCTAAGGACACACAAATAGGGATCATCATACTGCCGATCATGGATACGCTCCAATAATGAAGAATGAGCGACCGTACAAGCTAACACACGACTGGCTCAGAAACATCCAGTCTCACGAACTGATTGGCTAAAGCCTGAACATCCAAAGCAAGCGGCCTCTCACCGACCGAAATATAAGCAAGATTGCCCATACTGGCTGACTTCCTACTCAAAGCATCGGCCACCACATTTTCCTTTCCCGGATGATATAAAATGGTGATATCATAATCCTTCAACAACTCCAACCACCTCCTCTGCCTCAAATTCAACTCCTTTTGCTTTAACAAGTACCGAAGACTCTTGTGATCCGTGAACACCTCACATGCCACGCCTACAGATAATGCCTCCAAATCTTCAATGCGTGAACTATGGCTGCCAACTCCAAATCATGAACCAGATAGTTTTTCTCATGAATCTTCAACTGCCTCGAAGCATAGGCAATGACTTTGCCATCCTGCATCAACACAGCTCCAAGCCTAACACGGGAAGCATCACAATAAAATGTATAAAGCCCTGAACCTGTGGGCAAAACCAACACCGGTGCCATAGTTAGAGCTGTCTTGAGCTTCTAAAAGCTCGCCTCACACACATCTGACCATCTGAACTGGGCACCCTTCTGGGTCAATCTGGTCATTGGGGCTACAATAGATGAAAACCCCTCCACGAACCGCCGATAGTAACCTACCAACACCAAGAAAATTCGAATCTCTATAGTTGATATTGGTCTAGGCTAGCTCTTGACTGCCTCAATCTTCTTCGAATCAACTTGAATACCCTCTGCTGACACAACATGACCCAAAATATGACTGAACCCAACCAGAACCACACTTAGCATATAATTGACTATCCCTTAAAGTCTAAAGAACCACTCTAAGGTGTTGCTCGTGCTTCTCCTGGCTGCGGGAATATATCAAGATATCATCAATGAAGACTATCACGAATGAATCCAAATAAGTCTTGAACACTCGGTTCATCAAATCCATAAAAGCTGCTGGGGCATTAGTCAACCCGAATGACATGACCACGAACTCATAATGCTCGTACTGAGTGCGAAATGTTGTATTAGGGATATCAGATGCCCTAATCCTCAACTGATGGTAGCCAGATCGCAAGTCTCTTGGAAAATACCTGGGCACCCTGAAGCTGGTCGAACAAATCAACAATCCTCGACATCGGATACTTATTCTTGACTATAACCTTGTTTAATTGCCGGTAATCAATACACATTCTCATTGACCCATCCTTTTTCTTGACAAATAACACCGGCGCACCCCAAGGTGAAACACTGGGTCTAATAAAACCCTTCTCAAGCAAATCCTACAATTGTTCCTTTACCTCTTTCAACTCAGGCGGTGCCATACGATACGGCGGAATAAAAATGGGCTGAGTGCATGGTACCAGATCAATGCAAAAGTCAATATCACTGTCGGTTGGCATACCCGGCAGGTCTGAAGGGAAAACATCAGGGAACTCACAAACAATG
Organism: Nicotiana glauca; assembly: GCA_026770625.1. Taxonomy (NCBI): domain Eukaryota; kingdom Viridiplantae; phylum Streptophyta; class Magnoliopsida; order Solanales; family Solanaceae; genus Nicotiana; species Nicotiana glauca. Next base: position 63,053 of record MU774710.1, read on the forward strand.
GGCACAGAATCAATAGAGGGAACCTCAGCACTAGAATTGCGGACATAGGCTAAATAGGCCAAACACCCCTTCTCGACCATATGCCGAGCCTTCACATACGATATAACACTACAGATAGAATGACCAGGAGTCCCTCTTCACTCTAAAAGAGTTATACCTGGAAAAGCTAAAGTCACAATCTTGGCATGACAGTCCAAGATAGCGTGGTAAGGTGATAACCAGTCCATCCCCAATATAATATCTAAGTCAACCATATCTAAAAGCAACAAATCTACACGAGTCTCAAGACCTCCAATCACCACAATACAAGAACGATGGACTCGATCGACCACAATAGAATCACCCACCGATGTAGACAGATAAACAGGAACACTCAATGTATCACTAGGCATGACCAAGTACGAGGCAAAATAAGATGACACATACGAATATGTAGACCCCAGATCAAACAACACTGAAGCATCCCAATCACAAACTAGAATCGTACCTGTAATAACCGCATCTGAAGCCTCACCCTCGGGCCTGGCCTGAAGAGCATAACATCGGGGTTGGGCCCCACCACTCTGATCTACCTCTCTAGGACGACCTGCTACTGGCTGGCCTCCACCTCTGGCAGTTTGAGCTCCACCTCTAGGACCTCTACCTCCACCTCTAGCACCTCTACCCATACCTCTAGCTGGATGGGCAGGCTGTGGAATACCTGGTGCCTGAACTATGGCACGGGAACCCTTATGCTGAGAGCTACTCGGTGCTCGAGTGCAAAACCTAGCAATGTGACTCGTGTCACCACAAGTGTAACAAGCCCTCGGCTGTGGAGTCTGTTGACCCTGTCGACCTAAATGACCGCCCCGGAAACTCCGAAAAGGCAGTGCACTGATAAGAGCTGGAGGTGCACTGTAGGGCTGCTGATCAGTGACCCCTCAGGCACCGTGAGAAACCTGGAGTGTTGACTGGAAGGACCTAGGAGGATGACCCCTATCATACGAATCTCTGCCTCCAGACGAGGCACCACTGAATCTCCCTGACTGACAAGGTCTCTTGTCTGCCCTATGACCACCCCCATGTGATAATACCATCTCAACTCTCTGGGCCACATTAGCCGCCTCCTGGAAGGATATCACACTCCCAGTCTCTCTAGCCATCTGGAGACGAATAGGCTGAATGAGCCCATCAATAAACCGTCTCACTCTCTCCCTCTTAGTGAGAAGAATAATAAGAGCATGGCGAGCCAAATCAATTAAAACTGGTCTCGTACTGTGTGACTGTCATGGATCCCTGCTGGAGATGCTCGAATTGCCTCCAATAGGCCTCTCGCTGTGTAATAGGGAGAAACTTCTCCAGAAATAACTGCGTGAACTACTCCCAGGTCAAGGCTGGCAACCATGCTGGTCTAGCTAAGCAATAATCCCTCCACCAAGTCTTGGCTTCTCCAGACAAGCGAAATTAACCCCATTGGTCTCAACAATACCCATGTTCCGAAGAACCTCGTGGTAGCTGTCCTGATAATCCTGAGGATCCTCGGTAGATGCACCACTGAAGGTAGTAGTGCAGAGCTTGGTGAACCTATCCAATCTCCACAAAGCATCGGCAGACAAAGCTGCTCCATTATCGGCCTGGGCTACCACACTCGACTAACCTGCTCCAACTGGTTGAACTGCTGGAGTCTGAATCTGGGGAGCTACCTGCTCTGGAGTACGAGTAGCAGGAGTCTGGGCTCCTCCTCCAACCTGAGAAGTGGCTGGTGCTACAGGAAGCAAGCTTGTACGGGTGACACTCTCCATGAGGCCCACCAATCGAACCAGAGCGTCCTGAAAAACTAGGGAAGCAATAAACCCCTCTGGGACCTGAGTTGGGCCTGCCGGAACTGCTGGAGCCGGAACCTCCTCCTCAAAATCAACCTGAGGCTTCGTCACCGGTGCTGCTGCTCGGGGCTGAGCTCTGCCCCTCCCTTGGCCTCTGGCACGGCCTCGACCTTGCCCTTTGCCCCTAACGGAAGCTGCTGCTGGGGTCCGGGCTGCTGAGTGGTAGATAAGGAAGCGCGTGTTCTCGCCATCTGTGAAAGAACAGAGAAGAAATCCAATTAGCATTGAGAAATAGATCCGCACGACAGGAAAGAACAAATGTGAAATTTTCCCAACTCTGTAGCCTCTGGGGGATAAATACAGGCATCTCCGTATCGATCCGTCAGACTCTACTGAGCTTGTCCGTGAGTTGTGAGACCCATGTAACCTAGAGCTCTAATACCAACTTGTCACGACCCGGATTTCCCAGCCTCGGGGGGTCGTGATGGCGCCTACTCGTAGAAGCTAGGCAAGCCACAAATCATAAACTCCTAACTCCTTTAGTGTAAATCCTTTTTATCAATCATAACAGCAAGCGTTAAATATTTAAATAATAGCGAAAATATAAAATTAAAGCGGAAGACTTAAATTAAATAAGTTGAACAATAATGCGAAAATCAACATATGACTCTACCTAAGAACTGGTGTCACATCTCTCACGGACTACTAAGAGTACTAAATACAACCGTTTGAAAGAAATATAACATTGTTTGTCTCGAATACATGAGATAACAGAATGAAATATAAGATAGAGGAGATCTCGGGCCTGCGGATGCCTGCAAGGCTACCTCGGTGTCTCGGTGGACTGAAGGTTGGCTCCCGAGCTACTGCTGTTGTCTGGTACTTGGATCTGTGCAAAAGAGCACAGAGTGAAGTATCAGCACAACCGACCCCATGTGCTGGTAAGTTCCTAGCCTAGCCTCGGCGAAGTAGTGACGAGGCTAGACCAGACTACCACATAAACCTGTGCAATTTTATATAGCGGAACAGAGATACAGAGATAACCAATCAATATGGAAGGGGGAGCATGCTATGTGGAAAAGTAACGATCCCAAGTAAAAGTTATCAAATATATCAAATAACGAAGGAAACAACATAACTCAAACATCAATAAAGAATCAGAAAGTAGCAAGTGCACGGCATCACCCTTCGTGTTTTTACTCTCATCCTCACCAAGCAATGATATAATAAAATGTGTACGGCATCACCCTTCGTAATTTTACTCTCTTTCCTCTCATATAGTCAATGGAATCGGCACGGAATGGTACATCGTGCGGTACGGCATCACCCTTCGTGCTTTACTCTCTTTCCTCATAATAAGCAAACAATGCACGACATCACCCTTCATGCTTTACACTCTTCCCTCACAATAAAAAAATAATGCACGTCATCACCCTTCGTGCTTTAACACTCTTCCTCGCCCAAACAACAATCACAAACAAGGGCAAGGAATGAACAAAATAATAATAGAAATCCCGGCTTGGAAACAAAATTAAACAATTAAATTCCGGCAAGGGCACAACATCAATAATCATAACATCCCGGCAAGAGAGATAATCCACAACGCAACAATAACCCGACAAGGGAAATATTTAATAAGTTTTTCTCTTTCTTTCGCTTTTATTCCATTACTCCCTTTACCACTTAAGCCAATGTTCCAAAGGGTTCAATCATCTCATATACTTTCACAATTTGCAATATAACTTGAGCCAATGCTCCTCGATGTTCATAGGTCAAAATTTCCTTCCACTAGCTTTTCACAACAATTAGGAATCATCATCAAGGCATGAAAAATATAACGAAATCAAGATATTCATAATTTAAAGACTCACGATCATGCTTGACACCAACGTATAGATACTCTTCACCATGCCTATACGTCGTACTCGACAATTACCACATAGCAAATAGGACTCAACTCCTAATCTCTCGAGCTAAGGTTAGACCAAACACTTACCTCGATGCCTTGAACATAACTCAGGCCTCAATTATAGCTTTACCCCTAGATTCCACCGCCAATTCGCTCGTATCTAATCATAAATTACTTAATTACATCAATAAATGCTAAATGAATCAACCCCAATGCATGAATATGAGTTTTCCAAAGTTTTACCCATTCCCCCACGAACTCAAATATATAATTTTTGGAAAACCTAGGTTCTACCCAAAGCACCAAATTTCCTCCATGAAATTTTTTGATTTTTAATTTATGTTAAAAGATGATAAGAATTGAAGAAAGTTGGTTAAAAACGACTTACAATTGATTTGGAGAAGAAAAGATTCTTGAAAAATCGCCTAAATGTGTTTGGGTTTGAGAAAATAAGAAAAATGGGGTTCAAAATTGGTTACGTGTAAAATTGCAGGTCTCTGATATGGAAAATGCGAACGGGGGTTCGCAATTGCGGACACCGACCTCTGAGATGTGGGAATTGCGAAACAGGGTTCGCATAATTTCCCAGCTTTCACATTTGCGAAGCAGTAGTCATGATTGCGACTTCGCATTTGCGAAAAGGAAGCTCGCATTTGCGAGGAAGAGTGGCCTAGGATGGCTTCACATTTGCGATCCAGCCTTCGCATTTGCGAGCCAGGCTTCGCATTCCTGTAGGCCTGAACACACCAGCAAATTTTTAAGTTCAAAATGCACCCTGCGGCCTATCCAAAACTCACCGGGGCCTTCAGGGCTCCAAACTAAATATACATACAACCTCAAAAATATCCTACGGACTTATTCGCGCGATCAAATCGCCAAAATAACATCATAAACATCGAATTAAACCTCAAAATTCATGAATTCTTTCAAACTTTATAAAACATCAAATTTTCCAATTTAGGTCTTAATCACGTCAAACGACGTCCGTTTTTTACCAAATTTCACAGAAATATCTTAAATCATATATAAGATCTGTATCGGGTGCCGGAACCAAAATACAGGTCTGATTCCATTGGGTTCTAATCAAATTTCATTTCAAAACCTTATAAATAATTTCAAAAAATAATTTATTTCAAAAATTAATTTCTCGGGCTTGGGACATCGAAATTCGATTCTGGGCATACGTCCAAGTCCTATATTTTCTTACGGACCCTCCGGGACCGTCAAATTACGGATCTGGGTCCATTTACCCAAAACGTTGATCAAGGTCAAATTAATTCATTTTATAATCAAAACTTATCATTTTTCATACAGTTCCTCATTTAAGCTTTCCGGCTATGTGCCTGGACTGTGCATACAAATCGGGGCAACTCTAAATGAGGTTTTCAAAGTCTCGAAGACACAAAATTCAATTAAAAATAGGTGATGACCCTTTGGGTCGTCACACACACACACACACACACACACACATATATATATATATATAAGCTATATTCGATATAATATCAACTAATTCATTAATACTTAATGTAATGTCAATCTATAAGTTAATTACAACTAATACACTTACTAATTACTATAAGCGACAGAAAAAAGTCTGATATATATAGTATAGTATAGTATTGTATATATATATATATATATATATATATATATATATATATATATATATATATATATATATATATACATACACAGAGATACTTCGATGTAATACTATAACGTATATATAACTTGTTATAGTCTATGTTAGTGTGTATATATATAACACACACACTTCGTACTACTTTAACTACATATATAGCATGTTATAGTACATGATACTGTATTCATTATTTGTATTGTAACAGAGTTAATGAATTACATTCATTCATCACTAGGTTATAAGTCGATGAATCAATTATAACATATTAATTGATATAAGTCGAGACGTTTTGTTTTTAATATATATACATGCATCTAAGTAGGTTATAAGTCGATGAATCAATTTACAATTGTATCAATATCTAAAAGAACCCGGCCTTGTGTTCCGAGCGCTTCATGTTCTTTATACACACACACACACACACACACACACACACACACACACACACACACTTCATTGTAATACTATAACGTATATATAACTTGTTATAGTATATGTTAGTGTGTGTGTATATATAACACACACACTTCGTGCTACTTTAACTACATATATAGCACGTTATAGTACATGATAGTGTATTCATTATTTATATTGTAATTCATTCATCACTGGGTTATAAGTCGATGAATCAATTTACAAGTGTATCAATATCTAAAAGAACTCGGCCTTGTGTTCCGAGCGCTTCATGTTCTTATATATATAGACACACACACGTGTTTCGTTGTACTACTTTAACTACATATATAGCATGTTAGAATATATTTTAGTGTATTTATCCCTTGTATTACAAAAGTGTTAATGGATTACATTTATATTATTAGATAGTAAATACAAAAGTGATTTTTAATTTTGACCAATGTTGGCCTGAAAAGAGACAAAGTTTGGTCGCTAATTATCCAGAAATTAAAATTAGCGACCAAATTTGGTCGCTAGTTATCCAGAAATTCAATTTGGCGACCAAAGTTGTTCGCTAAATTTAAATCAGATTTATTTATATTTTATTTAATATTTAAAATAATAATATAATTATTAAACGTTAGAACCGTGTCCCAGATTAGCGACCAAAGTTGGTCTCTATCTGCTTCCTCTTTCGTAAGCGACCAACTTTGGTCGCTAACTTTGAATTATATTTGTTTATATTTTATAATTTTTTTAAATAATAATATAATTATTAAAGCTTTATAACTTGGTCCCATATTAGCGACCAAAGTTGGTCTCTATCTGCTTCCCTTTTCGTGAGCGACCAACTTTGGTCGCTAATTTTAAATTATATTTATTTATATTTTATAATTTTTTAAGTGATAATATAATTATTAAAATTTTATAAGTGGGTCCCCTTTTAGCGATCAAAGTTGGTCGCTAATTTCTGTATTTTTTTGACCAAGCAAGTCTGACCAGTCCGGTCAATATTTTTACTAAATTATCAACCAAAAAGCGACCACCTTTGGTCGCTAATGTATTTAGAATAATTATTTAATTATTTTCTCCAATTTAGCGACCAACTTTGGTCGTTTTTTGATAGACCAACGTTGGTCGCAAAATTTTAATCGTTTTTTTCTGAAATTCTAGTAGTGTAAATAATATAAGTGGCGCATAATCGACTATGAATTGATTGAAACAAGTACTAGCATTAGCTAGTTTGAGGATTTGACAGGTTAATATATACAACTAATTAAAGTATATAATTAGAGGATTCATTATAATTAGAACCTCTCTGTTTGCTGACAACTATATATAGAATCCTCTTCCATTGTGGTGGTTTTGCGAAAACAAGGAATACTATATATTTTTCAATTTTCATGTACATACACTCAGGGGCGGATCTATCGTGTAAAATATGGTTAACGTGAACTCGTGGTCCTCGGGTTAAAATATAGATATGAGGTATATAATTTGGCGAAAATAAATACATACACTTGATAGAACTCGTGGTCAAAAGAGACCAAGTGGTGCATTGGTTTTGGTATCTTATATCCAATAGCCTAAGGTCAGGGGATCAAATCCCTTACCTATTTTTTTGTTTAATTTTTTAATTAAAAAGTGATAGTGCGCCCATTCTCCAGAAATTCCAGATCCGCCTCTGCATACACTAATTGTGAAAGACACACTAATCGAGTGAAATGGCATTAGATACTCTCTCTATTTACTTTTACTTGTCTACTATATTAAAAATATATTTTCCCTTTTTACTTATTCACTGTACCGTTAAGCCGAGGGTCTGTTGAAAACAACCTCTCTATCCTTCCATGGTAGGGGTAAAGTCTGCGTACACTCTACCCTCCCTAAACCCTACTAGTCATGAGATTTTACTGTGTATGTTGTTGTTGTTGTTGTTCCGTATACTAAATCAAGAGAAATACAACTTTTTTTCCCTGCTTTACCCTTATTATTAACTAATTCCCCAAATAATTTTCCAAGACTTTTGGAAATATTTATTATTGTAAAAAAAAAAAAAAACCCAGTATAATCCACTTATTGAGGTTTGGGGATGGTAGTGTGTACACAGACCTTACTCCTACCTTGGGGTAGAGAGGCTGTTTCCAAATAGACCCTCGGCATCTTTCCCTCCAAGAACTTCCCACCTTGCTCTTGGGGAGACTCGAACTCACAACCTCTTGATTGGAAATGGAGGTTGCTTACCATCATAGACTAAAATTATAAAATACATAAACTAAAAGTGAAAGAATGAGTATTTGAAAACTAAAGCAAAAGTGGTGGGATTTTCTAGGCACTGATATACAGTTGTATTACTGCGAGCTAAGCTTTGAACAAGTCAAACCTTTTTTTTTCGACCTTTAATACAATTTGTCAGTAATTTATAAGAGAAGATGAGCTGTTACGTGTCCTTATTGAAACAAAGCAAAACGAATTAAACACACTAGATAGCTGCAATGCTGCATGCAGATCAGTATGTAATTAACGGAGTCGGAGTTATCAGCAAATGTACCTCAGACTTGAGTCAAAGATTCGATTACCACCTTTATAGCTTGTTTGGCCAAGTTGGAGAAATCATCTTATTTTTAGAAGTACTTTTTTTAAAAGTGCTTTTAAAAAAAGTACTTTTGGAGAGAAACAGTTTGTATTTGGCTAATCAGTCTGAAAAGCACTTTTGAGAAATAATTTGTGTTTGGCCAAACTTTTTAGAAAGTGCTTTTAAGTGTCAAATTACGAATAAGGACATGAATAAATTTACTTAATAATTAATATTATAAGTAAATAAATAATCTCAAAATTCTGCTATTACATGCAATAATTTAAAAAATATATTTTATTTAAGTAAAATATAAAAATAAAATTAAAAAGTACTTAATTCTTTTAATATAAGTTAAATATATTAAAATTCCTTCAACAAATATAAAAGCATT